>NDXZ01008449.1:0-12356 GCA_003055125.1 Paykullia maculata | reverse complement strand
CTAATATTTTATTAACTTGAGTAAATTTGCGGGGCTAGGAATCATTGAAAATTACTTTTATGAATATTTAAGTTTAAACAAACAACTCAAAACCTGCGCTTGCAAAGCTTTACAGCCTCAGCCATGTCAATTAACGGCGGATGCTTAAAATTGAATTTGAAATTTGTCCTTAATTTGTAGAAAAAATTAGGAATTTATACGGCTGCCAAAAAAAAAAATAGTGGTGATAAAAGGCAAATATACAGCTAAAATAAGCATGGGTCAATTTTGTTTATTTTTCTTGATTTTGATTGCAACTTCGATATTAGTGAGGCAAAATTTGATTGTATATGTTTAACATATCTTATAAAGGTATAGAGCTTAAAAATGGAATAAAATAAAGATTAATTTTTTAAATTGGCAAATTGAAATTTACTTTATTCGAAAGATAATCTTCTGGCATTATAACTTAAATATGACTTCTGACATATGACCTCCATGGCTGGCTTGGCCGTAGTCTTATCTGGAGGTCCAATTTTGATGACTTTTTCCAACATTTGTGGCCCTATATCGGCAATAATGCGGCGAATGTTGTCCTCCAAGTAGTTAATAGTTTCGGGCTTATTAGCGTAGGCTAGCGACCTTACATATCCCAAAGAATATAGTCTAGCAGCGTTAAATTGCATGATCTTGGAGGCCAATTCACTGATCCGAAACGTGAAACTATGCGGTTGCCAAACGTGTTCTTCAATAAAACAATTGTGGCACGAGCTGTGTGATATGTTGTTTCGTTTTGTTGAAACAAGAGCTGCATATCACGGTTATTCAATTGATGAACAAAAAAGTCAGGAATCATGGCTCTATAGCAGTCGCTATTGACTGTAACGTTCCATTCAAACAAAAGTGAGCTTCATCGCTAAACAAAATTCGCTTATGAACCATTTCCAACAGAACCATGATTTTCAAAATAAATTTGCACAATTTGGAAGCGTTTTTTAAGCGTCAGTCTATTCATGTTAAAATACCAAACCAAACTAAACATAAATCACCAATTGCCAACTAAAAGTTTTATACCTCTATAAAAAATACCCTTTTTTATTGATTTGACAAAATATTCACAGATGACCTTTAAGAAATTTGGAAGGCCTATTTATGCTACAAATTGCTATGTGTTATGCAAACTGCAAACTCAGAACAGCTAAATGATTTCCCAATGCTTAAGAGCTCGGAGTAATTAAAAATATGATTATAACGAAATTTCGATTAAGTTTTTTCTTTAAAGCTTTTTTTCTAACAACTTTTTCTCAATATAAATAAATATTAATTTAGTGGCATTTTTGCATTTAAATATTTTTTTCTTCTGCTGGTACATTATTAATTATTAATTATTAATTTTCATTCAAATAAATATGATTGAATTAAAATATTTCTTGGTTTTGGGTTTTTTACTACCTTTGAAAAAACGTCTCACTATATTTTTTCATTGAACAATTGTTTTGTTACACGTGATTAGCTCTTTCTTTATGAAAACTTATTTCACATACTTAATGTGAATAATATTGTATCACACTGCACATAAAAGCTTTTACTTTAGTTAAAAGTAACAAACCCTACAGACGTTAAAGTGGTTCGCTAGAATTTATAAATACAAAATGACAAAATGGAAGAGAAGAAGAATGTCCTGAAATATTAATGGGTACAGCAAGGGTTGTTGTTAGTGGAGATGAATATTGAAATGAGGTATAAAAAATGATATAAATAATACAGCTTTTACTACTGGCTATCGAATACGAATTCAAACTATGTGTTTATGGTATCTTGATCACGAGCTGGAGGTAATCTTTGTGTGAGTAATAGCAAACACTTCTAATACAGTTGTGCGATCTCTATATATATCTATATATAGAAATATCTATATTTTACGAAAAAGGTTCCACCATAATGTCAACTGAAATGCCAAAATACCAAAATAAAGTTTCTGGTACTAGTTACATCTTTCAGTCAGTTTACTATTATGAGATCAAATTACGAATAAGCATTATTTTCGATATTTCGCAAGTAAATACCGGTAAAAATTCAATATCGATATAAATGATTATTATATTATATTATAAAAGCTCGTGGGTTATCCTTTATAAGCTAAACAACAACAAACAAACATTTGTTGATTTATCTTTTTTTGATAATGTTTTTTTTTTCAAGTTTTTATTAAAAAAAATGTTTGCAAAAGGAGTTCTGGTCGGATGGGATCTTAAATTAAATATAAACGTGTAACCCCCATTACATCTTGCACAATACAATCACAACAATAGAGCCAAAACATAAAACTAAAAATATTTCAAGAAAAACAACAAAAAAATGAATACAAATTGGCATAATTGAATTTACAATATAGATGATATCAAAAACCAAAGAAAAAAATGTTTAGAAAACCAACATATTTAAATTAGGACAATAACAATTTCACGGTTTCACAGCAACCAACTGACGGAAAATGTGTTTTATTTGATAACAAGAAAATATATAACAAAGAACATAAAATAAAGGATAAAAAGAAAAAAATTCCTTCTGTATTTTTTTCAAGGCTTTATAATAAAATACTTTCTAAAAAGAATTTCTAGAAAAAAATATTGAATAATACCATACAAGGAAAAAAATGTTATTAAATAGTAAAACACCCACAACAAGTATTAGGTTAAAGCTTTAAATTTAATTGCAGTATTGACGATAAGTTTATAGCAGTTGTTGAAATAAATTTTTAAAACTGTAATATTTTTAAACGTTTTTAATGTTATTATGTTGAAAAAACTCTATAATGTTTAGTCATAAAATTATTTTTTAATTCGATTACGAGACAAAATATGGAAAAATCACAGATGAGAGACTATGCTTTAATTGACTAACTGGATAACATACTGAATAAGTTACTCTATATAAAATTTTACGGAGCTTTTCCACTTGACTGAATTTTAAATTTTTTTATTTAAAAATCGTAAATTCTTTAAATAATAAACAATATCTTAATAGAAACAAGCAGGACAAGCTTTTGTTACACATTTAAACAAAATATTACAGATGTTCATGACATAAAATAATAATAAAATTCAGTTTAGTATTTTAAGAGTTATAAGCACAAAAATTTTATACTAACACAAACAAACAGTTTCCCAACTTACAGTCTGCTGTAGATTGTAGATTACAGAAAATGCGACTGTTGCTGTAACAGTACAATAAAAGCAATGAAAAGGATTTATTACAGGGACTAAATGTGTTTGTTTATTGCAAAAAAATATGCAGGCAACCCATTTTGCCAATCAGCGAAACCCTCATAGACACTTTTTCACAACAGGGCCTTATCTCTAAAGACCCAGTACCCTAAATACACTAACAAGATGGTGATGTAATAAAAGTGGTTAGTGTGAATGATTCCGCAGCATATAACTACCTTAAGTTCGCATATCAGTTAATACCAGTGCCCTCCCTCAAAAGCATGCTTTACAGCACCGCTAACGAAGTAAAAGTAAAAATTTTGGTGAAGAAAAAGGTTTATATAATAAGTATAGGAAGGCTGTTCTAAGTTTCTGAAACATTTTAGTTTGCTGCCATTTGTGATTTGCTATGACAGTTTAAAAGTTTCGTACAAAATATGATTGAAAAATTGATTTAACTTCTTTAACATTTAAAAGAGTTCACAGAGAAATTGGCTTAAGTGATAATGCTAAACATTACTCACTTTAAACAAAAGACTGTTAGCAAAATGACAAGAACAAAAAATTGACGTGGTGGATAAGAATTGCAAATTTATAAAAGCTCTTTGCAGCGCATAATGACCAGAAGAGCTGCATTTTCACACATCCAAATTGCAAGAACTTTTGCCTATTGTCCATGAAGAGCAAAGAGAGTTTGATAAGTGGCCTGCAGAATATCAACAAATGAATATATATATTCAATTTGATTGCATTGATGGGGTTCAGAGAACCCATATATCATCAAAAGGTAACAGATATTCGTGTTAACATGTAAAGTTCAACGCTACAACAAGTTGTAAAGTAACACAATACAAATGTATTAAATTAGCCATGAAATATAATCATGACTAAAGAGACGCGCTAAATATCGAAAGTAATATCTTACCTAAGCAACACAGTTTGGTTATGGCGACCTCTAAGTTGACTCCTTTAATGCTTTTGACGTCGTACCGACTACGATCTGACTCAAATTTAAACCATTTTAGGGAATAGGAATCCTGTACTCTGCCGACCGCCTGTCCACCATCATATATATGATGGTTTTAGAAAATATGATAACCATAATCTGAAACCATCATATTTATGGTTATCCGTAACAAAGTTTATAGTTTGGACAAACAAATAATAATTCTTGCAACCATATATGTATATATGATCATGGTATTAACGTCAAATATGACTACAACCTTATTATGATTATGATGGTAATATAATATAACGATTGCAGTAATCATAGAATTTTAAAATTTTCTGTGATCATTATACCGTGACCAACCATGTTTTTTCTTTGCGTGTAGCGACCAAAAAAATATCAAAAATGTTTAATCTGACCAAAAGGACTAAAGTTGGAGAGATTTTCTACCAATTCCGACCATTCAAGTCGAGAAAAATTCAGACTGTGTTTCTTGGGCAGTTTAGTATCGAATGTATTGTAAATTGTTAACTTTAAGGAAATCAAAACCTAATTGCTACAAAAAAATTAATTAAAAATTAAAATTCTGTAATGGTCTAATTGATGTAACCAAAATAATCGCAAAACTATGCAAATATCTACCCAGTTTTGTTTCTGACTCCCTAAGAACACAAAACACTCACAAAACTGCTTAAAATCTAATTCCAATTTCTTAGTTGGCCTAAATGGTATAATGGATTAAGATAATTCTGATATTTCAGATGAAACTAATAGTCCAGAAAATCCTAATCCATTCGGTCCTTCAGGTGGCCTCAGTGGTCTAGATAATTCTAACTCGTTAGTTGGTCCTAATCAGTTAGTGATAAAAAAAATACTATTAAAATAAGCGACAATTTAATCTATATTTTATTTCCTGAAAAACTGTGAGTTAAAATCCAACATTAAAAATACTGATTAAAAGGTGCTGGTAAAAATCACTCGACAAGTGTCAGGATATTTACTTTTCGAGAACATTGCCTTAATAAAAACAATTAATATTAATATCTTTATAATAAAGAAATTAAATAAAAAAACGTTTAACTTGAGCCAGAATGAATAAAAAAAATTACATTTAGTTTATTGAAATATTCACAACTGCACACGATTGCATTTAAAGGGATCAAAAACACCAACCAAATTTATTCATATCTTTTCTTTGTTTTATAACAAAGAGGAATAAATGTCAACGCCGCACATTAATGCACAAAATCCTTGACTATTATTTTTCTTTTAGCCATCAGTATCAATAACCAGGCAAATCAACAAAAACATTGTCATCACCTTCATTATTATCTCATTTTTGCTAATACATCAACCCAAACATTTCAACAATATTAGTGTGAAATGAGCTGATGATATGAACATTTAATACAATAACACTAAAAACAGATAAAGCAATTTAGTTTTCAAAAAGCCATTAAATACGAATAAAAATGTTAAATAGCATTTTCTGGTACTCATACGCCTTGGTTAACAAGATAATATATTTACGTACGTATGTACATTCTTAAGCATACAAAATTGAATATGATACATATACACATATCATAGTGAGATAATGTTTGTTTGTATGATAAAAACTTTTATATAACGATATATCTGTGTATGTATGCATGTGTCTGAATCAAAAATAACAACAACACCACAACCATAATGGATTTATTCGTATTGAATTACCATTAAATATATTTTGTTAGAGTTGTTTGTGTATGCAAGTGTGTGTGTATGTGCACTATTGGGCATATGTAGATGTGTTTATTTGTAGGGGATAAATTAGTGTTAGGACATTTCTTGCTATTTAAAATGTTTACACAATTTTCCATTTGTATTTGATATAATGTCAAGCGATTGTTGTTTTCTCAACAAGTCAGTTGTCATGAATATAGATTCTGGTTGAAAATTTTGATTACACTGCACCAAAACTGAATAATAACACAAATAGATATGTTTTAGCAAGAATAGGATAAAATGTGTTACCACAATTATGGCTTTGAGCTTCATTTTGATTTTTAATTTAGCGATGCAATGAAACTTTTGTAATGTGGTTTTCTATTGCAACCAAACTTCATGGCATGAATGTCAAAACTATGTGATTCCATTTACATTTTCTTAAGAATTAATATTCCACTGCATAAGTAGATAGATATGTTTATATGCCTATAATGTTACTATTATTGATGAGAAAGTCTATGGTGGTCTTTTCGTATGTTGATAAAAATCTACTTTTTGTTAGCCTCCACCACCATCATTAGAGGGAGTATTAAGGTTTGTGATTTCGTGTGTAACACCAAGAAGTATTCATCTGAGTTCTTATCCCCATATCTATAACAGAAATGAGATGTAAGTTTGCTTGTTAGTTTGTGGCTCGTTCACGCCTAAATGGTTATATTAATTTTATTGCAATCTTGGAGGGAAAATATACTTTAATTTTTTTTATTATAAAGTGGGCGTCAGTGTCAGGTTAAAGACAATTAAATGCAATTATGTCAGTATGACATTAGTCAAATAACTGATGCCAAAAATGAACAGCATTAGGTAAGGTGCCGTCATTCTCAAGCAACTCTTTTTATGCTGTAATTTATAGTACTTAGTACTTCAAACTCTCTTTTAGTTGTTTTACTCAGGAATAAGCCAGTCCACTTTCCTTAAAAAGATAATAAATATCATCACATACCAGTTATGGATATTCAATTATCTATTTTCCCGAAGTACGCCGGGTAAAAGCAGCTAGTAATATATATACTTTTTGGGTTACTTTGTCAGTTAGAGGCCACAATTTTAAGATGAATTAAGGAGAACCTGCAAACACACATTCTTCTGATCATATATAACTACAGTATTTGCGTTTTTGCAATTAAACATTAGTTTGTTGACAGTTTTCAGTAGTATTAAATCAAATGAAAGTCAATATTTTGAAGCTTCTAATTAAACTAGCTTGATACTTAATACACCTAAAGACGAGAAGATTTGTTCTGTTTCTGAAGAAACCCATTTGAGTTACAAAGCATAAACAGTAAAAAAAACGTACTTCCTTAAAACAGATTCTTATTAAATTGTTAATCGTTATGTTTCCACTTAATTGATAAGTATTTTTCTTTTATTTTACAACACTAATAGCTCCAAAAAGTTTTACTTTAATAAGTTTTTTGTCACTCCTAAAAATGTATATAAAGTATTAATTGACCCTTTTGCATTTGGCAAATGATGATTTGTTTTATTCTATGTAAATTTTTCCCCTTGCACTTTACTCACCTTTTACCATTGAAAATAACCTTAAATAATTATACAAAACTGTGTTTAATTATAATTTAAATTTATTAACGAAATATGCTAAAATTTTGATACAATATAAATTTGTTTTTAATTTAAATATTTCATGCAAATTATATTATTCGTTAAAATTGTTTAAATAAATAAGTATTTAAAATTGTTTATAGTATTTACATACAACATTAACACATGTATGAGTCCACGTTAATAACAATGGCTTTTTGAAATTGTGTGTAAACAATAACACACATATATACACACGCAAAATCAGCCATTTTAATAACATTTACAAATTATTATTATGATAAGATTTTTTTTTTTAAATTAAACTAGCATTTAATATTGGATAAATTACCTTAATACCTTAATTCTATTTATTTAATAATTAAAATGTTTTTTTTTTAATAATTTTTATAAAAACTATAGATTTAATCTTGTTTACTTTTATTACAATTAAATTTTTTGTGAAAATAATCACATCACATTTAAGTCGTTAAAATATTGATAGGAAAATTATAAAATTTATTTTCTAAATAGCTGGCAAAGGGACAAGTTTCCTTTTCGGCACTTAAATAAATTGTTTGTCTCTCAAGCACCCTTTATAAACTGTCTCTTTTACAAAATCCTTACAAAACATTTCAAAATATATTGATTTTGAGCTGCCAAGCATAGACAAAATCATTAACTAAAATTTATTTATCGCTACCTAAACACCTGCCAAATAGTTGCCAGTGCAAACTTTGAAAGGACCATCATAGTTGTTCATTACCAATGTGTGTTACGTCCGTGGGCACGGAGTGTGTCTAAAAATTAAACAAAGAAAAACAAAATCAATTTATTATAATTCATGCTTAAGCGTGCCAAAAATTTTTTATTACTTAATTTATCAGTTAAAAAAAAGGGAAAAACATTAAATTAAAAAGTAAGCAATGTTAAAATACCTGCAGCGCCAGCCGTTTATGATGCATGGATGAGTTGGTCGAGGATTTTGTTTTACTTTTACGCCATGAACACATCAACAACTCCTTCATTCCCTTGCGAAAGTTGCGACTTAAGAACGCGTACAGTAATGGATTTATGCCAGAATTAAAATATGACACCAAAAAGGTTAACGGTGTCAATAATGCATTAAAGTTTGAGTCACCACGATAGGAACGTGACCTGAAACGTAAAACAATATAAGAAAAATGGAAAAAAACGAAAGTAAAACAAGTTTTGACAAATCGAATTGTATTAAATTAAAAAATAAATTCTCTGACAGCAAAAAAAATTTTAGTTATTATCGCAAAATTGCAATGAGAATTAAATTAAAATTTAAGTTGATCTTAAACCAAAGAAATGCGCTTAAAGAAGATTTGCTTGACTTACACACCAATGACATTCAAGTGAGATGTTATGATGTCGCGTTAACAAGCAGAATTAAACGCTACTTTTTCATCATATGCTGGTGTTTTTACACCGAATGGTTTTACTCGAAAAACCTAAAAATTCACTTGATGATATTTCAAAACCAATGTAAAGACTTTCTTTTGCAATAAATGGACATTTGGCTTCAGTATTTGCGTTGGTTACACTTCATTATCATGCAAATTATAAGGTATTTTCTAAAGGGTCAACTAAATCTTTTAACACTTTTTATAATATTATTTAATAACTTACTTCCTTGTTTTTGTGGTATATTTTTCTTACTCACATGCAGATTTCGTGGCGTATGATTATTTTATAATTCTATAAAATATTTTTATACGTCTCAGTGTCTCGCCTAAGATTAGACCGCACTATTTTTACGATTATTTTTATGCACAATATAAAATTTATTTCTGTCTTTTATTTTGTCATTAAAATCTATTTTTTCTTTTTGCATTCTTGCTGTGTTGTTGTTTCACAAAATATATGTACTTACCAATATTGCCACATTTTTCTTGCGTGATACGGTAGATTACACAGAGCAAACGTTAAGACAAATATAATCAACATTCGTACAACACCACGTCTGGCGCGTAAAACATTATTTGATGAGTGCGAAATGTGTGAGACACGTTGGCTGGCATGCAGGCCATGATGCTTGGTATGAGGACGATTTACAGTAGGCTGTTGATGTTCTACATTAATATGGGAATGTCGGTAAAAGCTTGTCTTGCGACACGTTGATACCACAGGACGGTCGGCATCTAAAGAGACCTTTATAAAATAAGGCATATAATAAAAATAAAAAAAAATAAAGAATGTAAAAATCAGATAATTTTACATAAAAGAAAAAAGAAATATTTAAGTAAATGTTTGAAAAAAAGTTTGTTTTAAATTTATCTTAAAAAAAGTTAACAAATTTACGCACATTAACACTGATGCAAATGAATAAAAAGAGTATAAAAACTAATTTGTTTATATGTATGTCTAACATTAACAACAAGATTTCCTTTCTTTATTAAAAAATAAATTAAATAGTAAAGAACGAAGTGATAGCTTTTTGTTAAACAAAAGTTTTGCATTAAGGAAATTATTTAAATTTTTTAAAATAGATTTTATCTTATAAGTATTCTTTTTGTTAATGGAAATACGTATTAAATGACAAAAATTGTTTTGGCCAAATAAAATTAAATTTTCTTTAAGCATTTATTATGCGCCGTAGAAAGAAATGGAAATTGGTTTTAATTAAAAAAAAATGCATATATAAATTTCTTAATAATTTATATTTTGGCTATTTCCGATATATTGAAAATGTTATTTTGTTTAAAAATTCAGTTTTCCATATAGCATAAGCCCACTAGCTGACATCTTCAGCACTTTTTTTCTCATCGGTACAACTGTTATTGAATGTAAATTTAATTTATTTAAACTACAAATTTATAGAGTTAGCAACTAGAACTTGCTTTTTATATATATTAATAAATTTTGAGATAAAACAGTTTAACATATAATACATATGATAATAATATAAAAAATTAAAATTGTGTAGTATCTCTAAGTTGGTCAAAATGTTTAAGAACAAAACATAAATATATTTGTCATAAACTTAACCTTAAGTAAAATATTTTTAAACAGTAATATGATATATTTCGCAAGTAGATTTTAACTTGTAACCACTAAAAGTGAAACGAAAATAAATAAAATACATTTTTGTAAGTTTTTTCCAGAACGAATAATGGACAAAAAATTGCAAAGTGCGGTTAGCACTTTCGTATTAACATAGAAATTGTTAAACATTAACATTAAAATTTATTAACATTTTATTACAAAAAGTATTTTTAATTCTGTTATGAACCACATTTAAGAGAGACCAATTATATCCTAATCTAAATCATTCATCCTTGGAGCTAAAATGCTAAGTTTCTTAATTTACTTTAAAAAATTTGAATTTAACTTTAACTGCATTAACCAACAGATAAATAATATTTTCACCTACATCATGCAACATCTTTTAAATGTGACACACAAATTCGCAGAATATGATTTCAAAAGAAAAATTTAATTTATATTTATGTGAACTTTACAATGTCAATATGGATATAAAATAAATCACATTGTTTTCCTTTACTGTATAATATCATAAAATAAAATTAAGTTATTTAAGGCAGTGACATAATTTTGCTTTTACTTAACATGAAAATGTTCTTAAAGTTACGTGTAAATGCGTGTATAACTTTTCTTAGACAATAACATGTTTGCACAACATCTGCATCTTTGCAACACGTATTAAGGTCGGTTTTGTGTTGGCAAAATATAGTTAGTAATTAGAAAAGCATGTCGAGCTTGCTAGCTTACAAAATATTAACTACATGTTTGTATGTAAGTATGTATGTAAGTATGTAAATGATTAAATGGGTTCACGGTATTACTTTTCCTCACAATAGATAAATTGATTTAAAATTCTGCTTAAATATTGTTATAGCTGTGTTATTACTTAACTTGATTTTTCAATTTTGTTGATTTTTTTCAAGGTATTTAAAATCTCTTTAAATCTTCAAAAACCTTTTGAAATGTATAATATTTAAATTATAATTAAAAACTTATTTATTTACACTTACAGCTATCTTAAAAATGCTTCTTTCAAAAAGTCTTTCTTTCAATATTATTTCTAATATAACCAAAATCTGTTCACCCAAACAAGTGTCAAACAAGCTGAGGGTGGATAAAATTGAATTCTGTGTTAATTAAATTAAAGAAATCAGACATCATCCGTTATCTGATGATGATTGATTATAACTGGCACCCCTTAAATACAAAACGTATTATGCATTTGTGGTTGTGTTTGTAATGTTAATAAATAATTATGTAGATTAATATAAAATCTATTTTAAGTTGGATAAACAAAATCTGTCTGCCTGTCCATAAACAAAAGATGTAAGTTTTGTTTTAAAGTAGGCAAAATTTAAGATTAAAATTCAAAAATATTCGTTTTATAAAATATTAAAAGGATTTTTTTATTTCTTACACAGCAATCTCCATGTTCTTAAAACCGTTTGGAAAAAAGTTAAGTTTAGCAAAAATTTACAAACATATTTTGTGGTTCTGTCACTTGATATTTCAAAATAAATTTGATTTTTTATTGTACTTATTCTTTTAAGAATATGCCTGCTCTTGTCTATGTGTTTCGTTGTTAATGATTTGGAAAACCTTAAACAATTTTGATTAAAATTCATTGTTTAGATATTCGTAGATGGTTTCACTAATTCTCTCTATTATACTGCTGCCACAATTGATTATAGTACAATTTTCCTTAAATAACTTGAGTTATTTATAAAATTTGCGAGAATGACAATTGAAGAGGTTACTTTGCTAACAAATTTACGAGCACTGATTGTGCCTTTTCAGATGGCTGTTATTAGCCTATTTGTTTAATTACTTTAATTTAAATTATGTGGCTTTTTTTATACCCTTCACACACACACATGTGTTAAGGGTAAATA
>NDXZ01008442.1:0-12270 GCA_003055125.1 Paykullia maculata | reverse complement strand
TGATCTTCAAAGAACAACTTTGGCCACAATTTTGCACAAAGATTTGCATTTGTTTCAATTTAAGATTCAGTTGACACAAGAGCTTTTTCCAGAAGGCCATTTACGCCGCCGTACATATGCCAAAAGGATGTTACAGCTCGCTTATGACAACCCCGATTTTTATGAAAAAATCATAATGAGTGACGAGGCACATTTTCATTTGAATGGATATGTGAATAAACAGAATAGTCGGTTCTGGGCAATGGAAAACCCTCAAATTATTTATCAGTCACCTTTGCATCCATTAAAAGTGACAGTCTGGTGTGCAATTTGGTCAGGAGGAATCATTGGACCTTACTTCTTATTAACGCCACAACTGCATGCCTTGGACTTGATTAACATGAGGTATCAACAAGACGGTGCCACATCGCATACAGCCAGGATTACAATGGATTTACTGCGAGACCTCTTTCCACAATAAGTTATTTCAAGAAATGTTGATATTGATTGGCCTCCACGGTTTCCTGATTTGACTGCTCCGGACTTCTTTTTGTGGAGATAACTAAAAAGCAAGGTTTATGCAAACAAACAAGAAACGCTGGAGTAACTCAAACAAAATATTTGTGATGAAATTAATGAAATACCGCGTGAAATTTGTGAGAATGTAATGAAAAATGTGCTCAAAAGGGCTCGCATTTGTGAGGCTAACAGAGGTGGACATTTATCTGATATTGTATTTCATACATAATTGCCAACATTATATAAAACATTTATCAATATAAGATCCATTCATTTTTATTAAATCAAAAGTTATAAAAAGTAGTATACCTTGCCGGCGGATACCACGTATTAAAAAAGACATATGTAGAATATGTAATATAAAACAACAATATATTTTACAAATAAGCCTTCTTCTTTACAAATATAAAAATTTTGCTTTCTTAACTATAAGTTATTTGTAGTGTCTTAATTATTTGGCCACACCTATACCTTTATGCATATAAGTATTTTCATTCTACCAAACATTTAAGTAGTATAATTAAGTGAATTACGTTTACAAGAGACACTCATCACTTCTCGTAGAGAGTGTGTGAAAATTGTAATTACCGTAGTTAACTTTTTTTTTCAATTTACACTTGTTTAATAGTAGTTTTACACATGTAAATACCGAGATAAAATGTTGAATTAAAAAAAATAAGGCAATTCTTAATAGCAAGATAAAATTGCAGCAAATAGGTATGTATGTATGTATTTAAGTATTGATCGGCTGGTTAAAAGAGGTTAAATAATGGTAAAAAATATATTGAAAAATGTTTAAAGGCAAAACCATAAACCTCATAATTAAGTAATTGATGAAATGCTTAATTTTCATACTTTTAAATGGTCAATAAAAAATTGAAATGTTATTAATATTTGTTGGTTTTGTTTTGTGTTATTATTAAAGAAGAAGACTTACAGCCGTATTTATAACAAAAATTTAGCATAGAGTTAGCATAAGTGTCATTTTTAATGTATTGTTGATTCATTCTGCTAAGCTCGTGGTTACTTAAAATCAAACTCTTATTATTAACAGCTAGATATTCATTATAAATAAACTCTTTGCCAACACTCTGTTTAGCCTAATCGGCTTGCTAGTGAGCAGAAAGTTGTGTGCGATGTATACGTAGTTTCTAATTTTTCGTTATAGATACGGCCGTTAATATTTAAAAATTTTGGAGAATTTTTAAGTAGCTACTGGTTTCGAAAAAAGCTTTTTATTAGGAAATATAGGTAATCTTTTTTTAGGAAAAAAAAAAAGAGTTGTTGGTAAATCCTTTAAATGGAATATTGATGTTATTTAAGATACAAAAGAGTGTCCTAAACATGACGCTAATTGTGATATAAATAAAAATCTACTTCTTTGTGGAAATATAAAGACTATGGAACGAACAAATGTAGCTATTATAGTACACATCGAAAAAATACCATTACGATTACTGAGTAATTTTCAACCTTCTTTATTAAATTTATATTTAAATGTTAGAATATTGACTATAAATAGCCCAGCAGAAAAAAATTAGATAATGTAATAATAGGTGTCTTGCAAATAGCGGGTATACTCGAAAGCCCTTAGTCTCACTTTGTGTCCTTTTTTTAAATAAGAATAAAAATAAGCCACCATACTGTTGCAATCCTAGAGTTTACCCGAAAACCAGCTTCAATGTTGAATTTAAACGCTGAGGTAAGCAATCAAACCTGCTTTAATATAAAATAATAAAAATACCCTTCTTTTTCTTAACACCTCCTGCAGTGTTTTTGAAGATAAAACTAAGGCCGCCTGATATTCGCCTGATCATTTGATTTCGAGTGTTTACTCGTGAGGTGTTTATTTTTTTCCCTATTTTTATAGTTAAAACTTCTCAAGATTATTTAGAAGACCTAAAGGAATAAAGATATTATAACGGCCTTCCAAAGCAAATAGTTTAAATCAATTTTTGTTAACTCATCAGTTATTTTTGCATCCACACAAGTCCAAATTGGTGTCAACTTTGCATTGTCGTAAGTTCGATGCATTTGTGTGTTAAACTTAACTAATTCAGGGCTTTTATCGCCGCAACATATATATTAGCTTCTGAAGTCTAAGTATGTTTCCTGCTCTTCTCTCGTTAGTAATGGAAATCTCGATTCTTTAACTAAAGTTCATAATGGGCTTTTTACTTTTTTCAGAATCATCACATTGTAATGAGCCTGATTAATCAAAATCATATTACTTATATTTCTAGGATGTTGCTAATGTAGGTAATCAAGAAAGAAGTTAATTTTTCATTTTATGTTCCTGTTAAATTTAGTTTAGTTTAATTTTAAAATAACACAAAAAACATTTTTAATGTGTACAAGTAAAAAAGTGCCTCTAAGGCTAAAAATTTTAATCGTATCCTTTTTAGGTTGAACGACGCTCCATGAAAGAAGTTCATAAATTAACTTTAGTGGTAAATTATCAATTTGAAGTTAATATTTTTTGCTTTAAATTTAAAAAATGGTTCTCAAATATACATTTTTTTGGTTATTGCTCTTAAGTGTAGTTTCTGTTCTATAGAGGTTTAAATGTACATATACATATATATTAAAAATATACATCGATTTTTTTCCTTTCGTTTAAAAAGATGTATAAGTATTTATTGATCAAAAAAAAATTACAAAAATATTTGCCTACTATTCGTGCCACAATAAAAAATGTATTTATTATTTCATATTGATGTATGTATTTGTACTTTTTCCAAATACAAAAAAAAAATATTTTTCTATAAAGATTAAATAACTGCGGTTGATGTGTTTTATATTTGTTTCTATTTATCAATAATTTTATAAATTTTAACATCGTTTTCGCTCTTATGTTTCTTTTTATTTTAGTTTCTACAAAAAAAATCTTTTAATATTAATAAATATACCAGCAAACAATTTTACGTTAAAAGAAATTAATGTTATTTTCTTGCCTATAGGCATTAAAGGAAAATGTTACGGCGGAAAATCCAGGACAAATCCTTTTTCAGGTATAAAGAGTATAGTTTTAGTTTTGCAACCAAAGTTTTCAAACCTCTTTATACAAGGTGGGCCAAAAGAAGTCATCCGGGCCAAAAGAAGTCGTCCGACAGACGAATTGTTGCGCAAAAAATAGACACGATTATTGCGCGTTCTTGGGGAGTGTATCGCTCCATGGCTTGTTCATTTGTATTCTACATCTGTCTGGTTCACAAATGTCAAAACATTTGACATTGGCCGCCATTTGCTGTCGGATGACTTCTTTTGGCCCGGATGACTTCTTTTGGCCCACCTTATACAACACTTAACAAGTATACCCATTAAGATATTTTTGTTGTAACATTGATTTTCGTTTTACAGCTAAAAAGCTTGTTATCGCTATGTGAGACTTATTTCTGTCATTCAGTTATAGACCAGAATTTAGAAAAAGTTTAACACATTTCATGCTTTTCACACATATTTGGCTACAAGTATAATTTACTTGGTCAGCTTTAAAAATGTTACAGTAACATTTACAAAAAAAAAACAAATTTAAGCCTAAAAGTACACAATACATTTGAGTGGTTTTTCATGTCCTTTTGTGCAATAAATTTCTATTGTTTTCAAGTACATTACAAATAGTTTATGAATATTAAAAAAAAAATAAATAAATAAAAACAAATAAATTTATTAAAAATATACATTTGGTTTATTAAAAAGTTGTTAGTAATATTTTTAGGAATTTGCAGTTTGTTTTATGTTGCAAAATGTTTTTTTCTTTTTCTTTTAATGAAATATTGCATCAAAATTTGCTGTCTTTTAGGCAACATATTTTGTTTCTAACAATGTTCTTTCTACAAATTTTAGTATATTTGTTTGTGGTTTATTTAAAAAATATTTTCTATGCATTTGTGCATTGAACATAAGTATTTATTAAAAAGACATAAAGATATAAAAATTTTCATATTTTAAGCATATTTTCCAATAAAATGCAAAAAAAAAAGACAAGAGCTGCAAGGACTTAAAATAAAACTTTTGTTAGATTTGTACAAGTGTAAAGAGAAAACTTTGTTGCCGGAAATGACACCATGCTGGGCTAGATTTGAGGTTTTCTTTTTTGAAATAGGAAGAACAGTGGAAACAGTATATTAAAGAGAAAATATTTAAGATAATTTTTTTTTATCAGGTTATAAACTAAGACTCCGACTCAAGAAAGACAAAATAAGAGCTCTAAAAATTGTCATGCAATTTGAATTCCTAGATTTTTAATAATTAAAGGCAAAAGGTCATTAAATATAAATATTAAGATCAATTGCGTTTTATCGTTTTTTAATAATTATTTCCTAATTATTAAAAACTTTAAAAAAAAAATTTCCTCTTGCATCCCACCGTATAATCTCATCATATTTTCACAAGTAGTTTAAACAACAAAACATGAAATATTTTTGAAACTCCTAACATTTGTGGTAATTGCACTTCAATAAATATTTATATCTGTAGTAAAATTATATTCAAAACTTGTTAAAACAAATCCTTTCATTTAGGCCAGGACAAGTATTAGGACTTCATTTTAAAATTTTAATTTATCACCATTAAATTTATAATGAAATTTGAAAGTTGTTGCAAAAATTATTCAAAGACATTTGTATGTAAGACATTCCATTTCACAAGTGTTTTAATTAAAAAAGTGACAAAATAAATCAAGTCAAATTTAATATTGTAGAACAATTGGTTGGCAAAATTTTTTTATTAAAATAAATGTAAAGGCTGAATAATATTTTTAAAGCCTTTAAATAGTTGACCAAAGCAAATGATGTCATTGTCTAAAGTAATGTTCGCCAACGTAAGATAAATTTTGCTTGATTTAAGCTTTAACTCTTAACGGTCACGCTTTATCTAAGGACCAAAATCTTGGCTGATTAATGCCATTTAAAACACTTTTTTTCCTTATCAATAGAACAGCCCCATCTGGTGCTTTTTTAATACAAAATTCTTGTGGCAATTAAGACACTAAACAAATTTTTTAATTTCACTACTAATAATTGTGTACGTTTTAATAAAAACAGTTATTTCATGATGAGTTAAGTTGCATTACCCAATTCGCATTTATCCGTAAACCCTACTTAAGTAGTAACTTTAAGTACGAAGTCTGACTCAACCGGATAGCCTCATAACGGATAACCCAATTTTTTGTATGGTTTCAGAATATTTATATGCCCTAAAAGGCTGATATCTTTTTCACATATACAGAGGTTTTTTTATATGCAAAACCTGTAGATGAGGAATTTTAAAAAACAGAGCCTGATGTATTTGATATAAATCTATGTATGTGATGGATTTTAAAATGTGGAAAAATACAAAATTTAAATTGCCATAACCTTAACCTTGATAAAATTGTTTATGCCGCCTACCTGAAACGTTTGGCGTAACGTTCCTAAAAAAATTAGCTCCTTGATGTCCTGTCCTATTAACTCCATCATGGTTATTGACTTTTAGGATCTTTAAGTTTTCCAATCGTTTTTAATGTTAATAAAATTTTAAAAAATTATTGACGGACAAGAATTTATGTAAATAATGATTTAAGTTTTAAAATTTTAATTCCTTTTAGAATGAGATTATTTGAAAAAACTCTTTGCAAATTTTCATATATTATACGAGCCGGTTTTTTTTTAAATCTATTTATTAAATTTTAATGTAGTATTGAAAACCTAAAAAAAATACAATAAGATGTATTTTTTACAAAGAGATGCTCTTAAATAAGTTAAGTGGAATGACATTTACCTATTACTTACAATAAGGGGCAACAACAATGATTGCACTTGTTGCAAAAATAACTGCAATGAAATTAAATTTTCTTTAAAATGCTGTTATATTAAATTAAACTTATTCTTTAAAAAGCCATTAACGCTTTAATAATGAAAAACTAAAGTTTAAAACTTATCAATAAAATGTTTAAAAAAAAACAAGTAACAGAAAAACTTTCACAAAACTCTACATAACTTCATTGTCATATGTAAGTGGATAAGTACATATGTGTAAGTACAACATCAGGCTAAAAACACTTACATGCTACATAAGACTTTGTTATTATATATGCATTTAACTGGTATGTATGTATGTGATCTCATGCTTACTCATATGTATGTGTGTATATTGTATGAACATATGTATATGATCCCATTAGTGTGTGTGTACATATTACATTTATAGCAGACAAAAGTCTTAAGGGTTTATTCAAACATTTAAGATTTTCGAGATAATTTACAAAGTTTTCGAAATTGTTTCCGATTTGAAAGGCAAACAAAAAAAGTGTGTTAATTCTCATATAATTTCTAAAAACATGCTCAATATGTGCTTGTGTGTGTTTTTAAAATTTTTACACATACTTGTTCTTTTATAGGATTATATTGTGTATTGAGAAAACAGCAGTAGAGTATATGAACTTATTGTGAATGCATTAAAAAGTTGTTAAACTATTTTCGTACAACTATGTACTTCTTTTTTTCACATTTTGGCCTAACAACTAATTAAAAGGTGTAGAGATGGAAAAACAGGAGTTGATTAGACATTCTTGTTAAATAATTTTCCATTTAAAATATCATTGAGTGAAGAAAATGGCTTTAAAATTTAATAAACTTTATTCTATAAAGAATTAGAATACATTAAAAGGATTATTTAAAATATATATTTTAATTATATAAAGACATTTAATAATGAAAAATTTGGTAGATTTCTATAGCATTCCGGATATCATAACAATAACTATAAAGAGTTATATTTCTTTGGTTCTTAAGAGCTCCTGAGTCATTTTAGATATGTCTGCCTTTTGTGATATACATTCTCGCGACAAGGCCATAAACCCAAGTCAAACGAAATTCGCCTAAGCTGTTTATAACTTTTCTAGGCAGTTTGGTATTAAAAATGAGATAAATTGATCAACTAGGAAAATGTTATAAAACCAAACGTGAAGGATTTCAAAGCAAAGTTTGATTATTTTTAAATTTGTATGAAATTTCGCTATTACCGAGGAACCAATCGCACTGAGTTTTCTGCTCATTTGAATGGAAAGCGGTGATATTCTTGACCGATGTGGCGTTTTTTCAATATAAGGGAACTTATATTAATATATTAACAGAACCAGTCGTCTTGAATTTAAAAACACATTGTGAAAATTAAGTGCTGATCAATCGTGTAACTTGCCATGGAAATCGTTATCAACACTAAAACAACATGGCCGTTTAAGACCACTAACATCTACCAGCTCTTATTGGATATCAGTTTACTGTTAACAATTCCCAGTTTATCCTCATCGTTACAGTACCTTGCATTGGCAAACTATTTGGCTTTTTACCTAACTTCTTGACCCCTGTTGTTATAACTACAAAACTCCTTAAAGGTTAAATGGCTTCATTTTGCATAATCTCTTTAAAACAAATCTTTATAAAAGTATATTAATTTTTTGTTCATACTATTTGTTCCTACATACATGTTAATGCAACTTTCCTATACTTTTACATTCATGTATTAGTGTTAGACGTACGTTTGTTCATAATAAAACAGGTCAAAATAAACCTAAGTATATATAAAATTTTAACGTTAACACTAGCATACCTCCCGGGGTGAAATGGCTCACAGCCACCAAATGCCGTTAAGTCAAGCCAAGGACTTAAATTAAAAACGATATATGCATATAAAAACATGACTTGTAAAACATACACACACAAATATGTTCATAAATGCTTCATTTTAAAAATAAACTGCAAACAAATCTGTGTCTGTGTGCGATATTCACACTTGATTGAGTTCAGCGTTATCATTACATTTAGACATTTTCTTAACATATACCTGAAATATAAATACACACACACACATAAGTTTGAAAAAGAGCACTTTTAAACAATGCATACATTTAAAATGTAGGGAATAACAATTGAAAGTGTTTTTATTATTATTTATTTTAGATAATTTTCTGTTGACAGAAGCTGGTCATCTAAAATTATTGCAATCAATGAAAAGCTAAAGAAAAAATATCTTTTTGTGAAAATGAATAGCAAAGAAGATGTTTAGAAGGCTTTAAGTTTGTATTTAAAAAGTTTAAGGCCGAAATTCACAGTCGTTATTCAACCATTTTTAAACTAAAATGATAACTATTGTTAAACTAGTATGGGTTTTAAATGATTTAACTAATAGCAAGCTAAGAGCTGTGAATAAAATATCATTGGCTGAACAGTAGCCATTTTTATACCATTCACCACAGGTGATAAGGGTATATATATCGCACACCCAGTTCAAAAGTGATACAACTCAAAATTTAAATTTTTCGCTTTTAAATGCTTAATCTATGCACAATACACTTGTTTATCTATAAGGAAAATATCAGTGTATTTTTTGTTGTTAACTGTTGCTAAAAAATAGTTATACCTTTCTTTATGTTTCAGTGACTTATTTTTAATTGTGTCAGAAAATAGATCCCTACGCTAAGTGGCAAATAGTTTTAATTCGAATTCAATGGTCCAACGTTTGTGTTTTAAACTGTTTTTATTTTCGTCAAAAACATTTTATTTCGATTTCTGAAAAATTAAAAATTTTGAGTTGTGTCACTTTTGAACTGGGTGTGCGATATGCATTATTTATTTGCGACCTTATAAAGTATATATATTCTGGATATGTATAGATACGACTTAGCCGTATCCATCTGTCCGTCTGTCCGTGTGTTGGTTGAAATCAAGTTTTCGTAGCTCCCATAGGTCACTCAGACTTGAATAAGGTATCAAACTCTTGGAAATACTTTCGAAAAAATCAGTAATGAAAACTGGCATGATCCATCAACAACCGGCTAAGATATAAGCAAAAAAACGCCTCTTTTTTTTACACAAACAAAATTATTTATTAATTTGCCACTTTAAGATACACTAATAATATATTTGAAAAAAAAATGGGACCATTTGGCTCAAATGAGCCACACATGGTGAAGGGTATATAAGGTTTGGCAAAATATAGCTTACGAGTTTTACTTAAGACAGTGAATTTAGGCATTATTGAATAAAAGGTATTTCAAAGGTTCGAGCTTTATTCTACGTTGCAAGCAAAGAGGGCCAACTCTGATTATAGAAAAACAAAAAAACTACATGACTTCAAAATGGCTTATGCTCTATATTAATAGCATATAATACAAGCACTACGATTTGGTCTATTAGTTCATGATATCTAATAGAGCTGCAACAATTAAAATCATTTTTATTTTTTATCACAATTTTTTAGTACTCACATGTGGGCTTAGTTGTCGATTAAAATATTGTTTAAAAGCTGCGTAAACTTTGTTTGTGTAGATAAGTTTAATTAAGCTGCAACTATTCCAGCTTAAAAAGAATTTTAGCCAAGAAAAAATGTTTTAAATAAATTTTTTAAAGAATCTTTTAGTAAATAATAACATTTATTACAAGACCCTGTTCAAGTATCAAACATTTAAGTAAATGTTCTTTCCTTGCTGGTTTAACTCGCTGTGGCTCTTATTTATCCAGTTTTATTATTCTCTTCTTGTTAAACTTTAACTAGAAGCAAAACTGCTGTGACAACAACACATAACATAAAAAATGAAGCTGAACAAATCCTTTGAGATTTTCAAAAATAACCACAAAAAAGTCTATGAAACGGAAACTGTGATACATGCAAAAAAGTCTTACACACACGCACACACACACACATTTGCTTTAGTTTCATATTTTTCTAATACATTAGCTGCTCTTTTACCTGTTCATAGTCAACTGTATATGTAAAAATAAATAAGTATGTCATGATGAAGAGTGTGCGTGTGCTACCGTGTGTAGTTAACTAACATATCTACCCAGTTGGCTACTTTTTCAAGGCGATTTTAAAGGGATGTATACACTTTCAAAGTCTAATAGACATATTCAGGCGGCCATTAAAAAATATTATCGTAATAACGAAAATCGGCCACATTCGTTACGAGATAACGGAATTTTTTAGCAGCAAAGCTATGGAGGCCATTTGCTTCTTAGGTTTTTCCTAAAAATCCACAACTAAAATATATAAATAAATATTTAGAAAAATACTAATTTTTATTTTTTTAATTATTTAAATTTCGTTAAACTGGCACAAAAATACTGTCTGCTTTATCTCAAATTTTAAACTGCCCGAAACCGATGAGTTTTTTTTTTAAGTAAAGAAATTTGGTTAACAAGTTTTCGGTGTCAGGACATGAATACTCTATACCAGTGGTGGGATAACTCTGAGTTTTGGTTGAAGTGTAGTTAAGCTACTAAATGACCCACATGCACTTGAACCAACTTCCTGTTTATCAGCGTTAATTTAAAGAAGACGTTCAAAATATTGTCGTAAAATTTATTAAGAGAGAACATTATATATGAATGTAAAATTGTTATTATATTTTTATTATCATTGGGATATTTAAGACAAATTTTTAAAATGTCATACAAGACAAGTCGAAAATAATGTCATCTACCACCGATTTGGCCAACTGGGTAAACACATGCATATGCTTACTTTCCTGCTTCATTTATACCAACTACTTTGAAATAAGGATTATTATGTGCGTATTTCGTTGAAAATTGTGTTTTTCTTTGCTGCTGCTCTTATTTCCTATTCTTTTTTTTTTGTTGTCTGAGCTTATAACTTTAAGTATTTTTGTCACGCATTTGCTTAGTAAGTGATATAATCTTATTGAAGTTAAAATTTACTTAAGTTGACAGAGAACTTTTCGTTTTCATTTCAAAGTTCACAAATAAGTAAATCGTGTATGAACGTCTTAAGAATTGGTAGTAAGAAAAACTTTACCAATTTGTTAAAGTATAAACTATAATATACTCGTGCATATAAACAAATTTGTTAATGTCACAGAATCTGTCAGAATACAGTCAGGGGCAAAATTAATAACGAAAACATTAGAAAAGTTAGATTAGATCTGAAAAAAGTATATAAATATAATATTGTAAAACCTTCTTTTTTTGTTGACCTTGTAAGGCAGATTATTAGTTTAACTTTGTTGAGTAATTTCGTTTAATTGCTGTTGTTGCAAAAGTGAAAGGCAGAAACTAAAATGATTTATTTGAGTAATTTTGTTTCTTTGAATTTTTTCTTTAACTAATTATGAATTTTTTGATATGTAATTAGTTAAAAGTCGGAAACTTTAATGAAAAAAATAAAAAAATAATTGGGTCATCTGGTAAACTAGTCAATAGTAAGACAGGCTGCTCATAAGAATTTAAAAATTCAGCTTTCGAAAGAGACTCTGTGTCTGTTACATTTCAATTATTACTTTATGAGTTAATCCGATTGTTAAATAAAAGCTCGTTTTACCCAAAAAGTATTTCACATGAAACTACTTATTTATTAGACTGTTATTGTTATTTTATAGATGACTTACAATTTTTGCTTTTAAAATAAAATAAATAATTACCTAAACACAATACGCTCTAATTAATAATTACGGAATATAAATATGTATTTAACTCAAGAGATGTTTGAAACGTTTTACCTGACATTTATCTGTTTTGTGATTGTTATTTGTTTAACACTAATAATAAAATATAACATTTCATAAGATTAACATATTTAATTGTTGCCACAAATAAAGCAACAGATATGAAATTTAAAGTATTTAAAAATAAAAAAAGCTAAAGAGCTTTACGCCCTTTATTAGTAACGTAGTCTTAGCTGTTAATAAACTTATATTGTAACTATATCCTCCTCAGTCCTCGCGTGCAGCCTGCTGGACCTTTTTCATTTGCTATTTGTATTAAGTGTATAAAGTTT
>NDXZ01008434.1:0-14250 GCA_003055125.1 Paykullia maculata | reverse complement strand
CCTTCACATGGAGGGTGTGGACCTTTTCGACAATGCCATGAACAATTACCGCATTCGAAAAGAAAAATTATCCATATTGAACCGATAGGTTAAAAGGAAAATATTTTACTGTTTTAATTTTGTTTAGGCTAATCAATCTCTACTTCTAAATGAAAATTTAAGGTGCTGCAATAACCTCTCATGGCGCCCACGCTAGAACTTTTTTACTGTCTTTACTTTTTTGGGTACTTAAATATCCATTATGTAGGAATGAGTTAACTGTTCCTATAAAATAAAGCACCTAAAAGTATACTGCTAAAGTTGATATTGAAATGAAAAAATTACGATTCGTTTGCAATCGTATGCCATAATACCATTCAGTTTATACGATAGACGTATGACGTAATTATTCTTCGTACAATTGTCGATACGAACACGGATGTGACGATTTGAGCCCTGTTAATATGAGTTAGTCGTATAATTATTATTTCATTAATTATTTAATAATACTCATACGCCCCAATGTTATTTTTGTGGAAATAAATATTTTGAGTTTTTACATTTGCACATCTTACAATTAAACTTTTCGTCATAGAAACAGTAAATAATTTATAACTTCTAAACCACGTCTCAGATTTGTTTGAAGCTCAAAACACAAATAGAGGGGATGGCACCAGGCTTTTAAAGTAGGATCTGCAAAAACATACAATTAAACAATAGACATTGCTACAGTGGAACATAATTTACTTTTCGTTTCTTGTTAGTCAAGTAACACTTACACTTTGCAAGAAAAATTTATGTACATGTACATATTAAAAATGTTTAAATACAAAATTTACCTTTTATTCGCGACAGTCAACCTTGTTCCACTATAGCAACGCCAATGGTGAAACTGCATTATTTAACACTCTTTAACATATTTTATGGATGATTAAATTTTCCAAGCAATCTCAATAGTTGAACACTAACCAGGCAAAGAATAATGAATAAAACAAAAAAGATTGTTGAAAACAATCAACTGCTTTCATGCGATCTAACTAATAGCTAGAGCAGGATAAAACTAGTGATGATAAGGAATAAATAATGTAAAAAGAAAAGTAGAAAATAGTTGTTGTAGTAAATTTCGTTCTCACTCATTAAGTGTTAGGAAATATAAATATGTATAGGCAACAGTTGATCACCATACCCTATTTCCTAAAAAACTGCGAGTTGAATAAATAATATTTACATCCAACACTAACCACCGATCAAAGAGTGCTGATGATGAAAACCATAGCTAGTTTCGAAAATGCATTCCACTCGGCTAGTGTCGGCAAAATTTACTTTTCAAGTTATTATTCATTATTATCACAAATAAAAAATTAAATTTTCTTTGAAAGTTTAAAAATGAACTTAAGTAAACTAAAATTAATTGTTTTAAAAAATCTCAATAGTAGTTGACAAGCAACAAAAGTATTAATAATTATTTTTTGGAAGATCGAAGAATATCAAATTTGAAAATTTATTAAAAGCGGAGAGAATCGAAAAATTTCAACCCCAACATGAAAAAAAAATATTTTCTCATTGTAATAGAAATTTCATACCTATCTTGGGTCACTTTGACACAAATTTATTAATTATATCTTTAAAAAATAGAAAAAAGATTGACTAAGACATTAACTGACTTATTTTGTTAAGAATTTAAGGAATTTTAAGATCTTTTTCTTGTGATATTATTACTATGTTTAAAATTCTTAGTCTGTTACCTCGGACTATGCAGAGTAAAAACAGCTAGTTTTAATAAGAATTAATCTATTCGCATGTAATGTTTGTTTTACTTTATGTTTATACTAACTCTTAGTTCTTAATGAAATATTCGTAACATTTTAAAGCCAATCACGCTATGCTTTTTTACATTATTGATTGTTTTGTTTTTTAACTTTATTCGCATTCTTAGCAATGTATCGTATAAAATATAAATTACTTATTAAAGCAATAATTATTATCTAAAAACTACTTTTAATAAAAAAAAATCTGTTAGTTTTTAAAACAGAATAAAACAAATACTAATTGTTGGTCTTTGTGAAACTTCGTGATTTAAGAGTAAAACATTAATGTTTTACGGTCAATAAGCACGATATTGCACATTAAAAATTCCAAAAAGTACACAACATATTTTCAAACATACACACTAAAAATAATAAAAACAAAAGAATTAAAAACTGAAGAAAAAAACTTTAAAAGCCGGAAAACGAACTTTCCTTGTATGTTCACAATTCTTTTACTTCTTTTAACATTTCTATAGTTTGAGTCTATTAAGAAAAAAGTAACGAATTTGATTTTTTTTTCATTTCTTATTGTTTCTCTGTGCATCTTAAGAGAAATTTATAAACTTTATGCAGCAAAGTGTGCCTGTCTTATACTTGTTATTTTTTAACTTAAACAAAAAAAACGTAAAAAACTACAAACATGGCAATCAGAGGACTAACAAACTAAACCAAAAGAATTTGTCCCCAATTGAATATAAAAAAAAAACTAAAAAATTCACGCAGATAAAAGAAAATATGCTTCTTTAACAAAAAAAACACTTGTTATAACAACAACAAATATGTGTTTCTTAAAAATTTATTTGCAACTACCCTGCAAAATACGCTTGAAGTTTTTGCATGAGTGTAAAGTACGCTTCTTAAGGGATGAGAAGTCCTCCACAGATAACCCATATATATGAAATCAAGGTGGCTTTTTTAACATTTCGATGTTCTAGGACTATATCATGAAATTTAGCTTTGCATAACATTGGAGTAACCCAGAAACTAGTCTATGGCATTACTTCATGAAATATTAGAGCTAAACACAACAATAAATTCTTGTTTGATCATGTTTTATCATCATTTTTTCTACAATGAAGTACAAACTTTGTCCAATAATTTCTATGGGGTATATATAACTATGAACTCACATTTTAACTTTCATAAGCAACTACTCAACACTTGGTCTTCTACACGCACACTCACATACATCTTCACACCCATCCACAATTTACTTTAACGAATTTCTACCAGTTGTCTTTTTTTGTTTTTGTTAAAAAAAAAATCACAAACCATCGTCTCTCTTTTTCCTTTTCCTATTTATATGTTTGTATGTTCATATATGTGTTTCCATAAGTGTATTTTGTTTCCAATTGAAAATATGTTGCCTTTTATTGATATGTCTTTACATGTTATTTTTATTTTCTATCCATATCTATGTATGTATGTATATAGTATTTTGCTTATAATTACTTATGTATGTACTTGTATGATATTAGTGTACTTTTTATTATAGTTAATATATCTAAATGGGAACTTATTAGCTTAACCAACGTATAATGAATTTTATATTATCATACATAGCTATACAAACATACATATACATTTAATTATTAACAGTATTTACTGTCTTTACATACAGCCCTTAACGAACAAGTTACAAGTGGAGAGTGGATATAAATAGACGCAATGTTTATTAGCGCTGAAAAGAACGACATCAAAGTGAATAATAAAAACGCATACATGGAACATTTTCTAGTTTTTATACCTTAGAAAAGTGTCTACAAATAAAAGCAAATTCGTTATTTCAGAAAATCTTTTATAAATAATTTTTTATAAGTAAAATTTTGAATTTTAATCACATTTTTGTTAAACTTACGTTTTCTAGTCAATTTTAATTTTAAGAAAAGTTTTGACCACATTCGAGAACTCTTATTTATAAAAATATTTGTTCAGAAACTTTTTTATTCATTGAATTGATTTGCATTTCAAAGGTTTTACAAAATAATATATACTTTTTTTTGGAAAAGGATGAAAATAATTGTCCTTATTTATTTGAATATGTATTATTAACCACCAAATATGCCAAATAGGTTCAGAATTGTTGTATGTCAACTTAAGGATATATGTATTTCTGCCCTTCTGATTATTTATGGAAACACAAGAAAAATGTTGTTTCAAAATCATAATCTGACTTTTATTTTAAAATTTAAAACTAAAAAAAATAAATATATTTTGCAAAACACAGTTTGTATTTGAAATACTAAGAAAGTTGTAGTTACGAATTTCGTTAATGTCTTTTGAATTAAGTTGTTCTTCAAGGTGGCTACACCAAAAAACCCAGTTGTGCATGTGAATGTTTCTCATCATTGAGAAATCATACAAATTTTAAAAGATGGGGCAACGACACACACTTAAAAACATGTCTTCTTAATGAGGAATTGTTTTCGTGAGTTTGTCTTGTGTGAATTCAAAATCAACTCACAGCTTATAGGAATAAACTTTTAACTCACATCATCATTATTTGCAATAAAAACTAACATAAAAATGAGGTATAAAACTATTTAAGACTATTTGTATATTTTTATATATTTTTAATAGAGCTAAATCGATATTTCGGTCACATTTTATACAAAACTTTGAAACCAAAGCAACCAACCATTATTGTTTTTAAATATTGGTAAATAATTAAAATAAAAACTGCATTTATTTTACTCAGAGTTCTCTTTCGGCTAAATCTACACCGTCAGCTTTGAAAAGTTTCTTTTTCTGGTTGGCAACACTTTGTCGCACAAATCGAAACAAATCTAAATCTTGTGAAAACTTAAGAGCACACTTTATTTCTTGTTTATAACTTACATACATTTATATAAGTTTTTCTTTTCTTATTGTTTTTAAAACAACGTTAAGCTTAAACATAAATAACAATTAATTGACCGTGACCAACATCGTACACTATTAAGTCTCGTCTGACTCTGACAATTAAAATGCGTAGTGGCAAATATATCTGTTAATTATTTGATTCAGTATTGCGTCTTACAAGTTTATTAAAATCTAATGAATGTAATGAAAATAAATGAAATTAAAGGAGAAATCTCAACATATATTTGGAAATCACAAAGCATTAAACTAAATTATTTTGGTAATAGGAAACCAATAAAAAAAATAAGAAATGAAGGAATTAAAATATTTTTTACAGAATAACACTCTTATAGCAAGCATTGTTTATAAATAACTTTGACTATAACAAACACCTTTATTGATCCACGAGTTATTTAATAGAAAAAACTTTACATCCGCCTAAAAAGTTATATCAAACGAGTTGCTTTAAAAGTAAACTACATCGATTCACCAGTAAATATGTTGAAATTTTGTTTAGGGGCTTAAAGTGCTTTTGATTACTTCCTAGCAAAAAAGTCTTAATTTAAAAGCAGTAAATGTTACTAGTGCATACCAACTGCTTCCGATATTGCCTTTTAAAAGTATTAGCTTACAAAAGTGATGTGCAAAACGAATATATTCAGCAGTTTCTTCAAAAAGATAATTTTAGCTCTCTCATACAAAAATCATGTAATCTTTCATACAAGTGGAAGCGGTACACAACCGCATTCTGCCTTTCAAAGCTGCTTTCGAGGAAGCATTATTGTTTGCTGGATTTGTGGGTTCTAATTATTGAATCTTAAAATCTTTATTACCTTGATTATTTTTTAAATATTTATTAATTTCAGTTTCCTATTAGACCACTATCATTTTTTTCTTTATTTCATTCCCGTTTACTCCCATTTAAAGATGGGTATTAATTTTTATTTTAAGACCATAAGTACTATACTGTGCAATATTGATGGCGGGTATTTAAAATTCGGCACAGCTAAATACAGCGTATTTTTTGATTTATACTGACCTATAACTTGACAAAAAGCTACAAAATTTTAATTGAAATTTACTTTTTTATGTGTAATTTTATGGCATTAATGTTTTATAGATGATTTCGAGCATGTTACCAGCATTGGTTGCACGTGCAGGGCGTAATCTGAAAATGCAAATATCACGCTTAACCTATTTTCTAGACCTTAATTGATGCTAGCTTAATAGAGAAGGCAAGCGACTTAAATAGAGTTGACCAAATGTTCGTAAAATGTTTTAATTTTTAAATTATTTGTATCGCATGTTGTGAGGCATTTAACGCCGTGTTACTGATACAGCAAGTCCAAAGCATTAAAGACTTACATATATTTTTGATAGGAAAATATTAGTTGTTATGTCTCAGTGCCGTTCACCATTGACATTAATGTTTTGACCTACATTATTTTTGAAGATATGAAGATCAATAGCACTGATGTACAAAACAGTGACTTTTTCTGTATATAATATTGTTTTGGTAAAGGCCTTTGGATTATCATTGCTTAAAATAAAAAAATATTAACAAAAGTGTGCTTCATTTCAATTAACCTATCACATAAAACAGTTTTGCCAATTAAAATTGTATGCTTCTAAAAACACACCCTTTATATAAACGTGTTATATAACTTACCGAAAGTTAAAAGGATTTATTTTTTTTTTTGCGAGCTTTAAATGCAAGACTGACAAATTGTCGTTTATTTTATTAAACATATCGGGCAAAAATTTAATTTTTAATTATTTTTTTGGTAAATATATTTCTTGTATATTTATGTTTGTAGCATTTCAAAATATAGCAATGTGCTATGCAAAGGCTTAAAAAATATTTAATTTTCCTATTTTTATATACATATGTGTATTTTAGGTAGCTTATTTTGGTATTGATCTTTTTACTCCACTGTAATTTTCCCCCCCTTAAATTTAATAACTAAAAAATGTACTAAATAACTTATAAACGCGTACCTAACTATAGACACATATACTGAAGCCAATAAAAATACTGTATTGTACATTACCCACACACACACACAAACATACACTTTTTATACACTTGCAGTTGTATATATAAAAATATATATATACATATGTATGTATATGTATATGAACAAAATATATGTGTTAATACTAAAATAAATAGTGTAGTAGATTGATTTGATTTCTTTGTTATGTATATATGTATGTAACTATGTATATATTGATATTGAACGTACGTACAAACGTTAGCTAGAAAATTGTCTAACCGAAAAGCTAATAAATCAATAAAATTCCAATTTGTTATTTATAATAAATTGTATTTTTTTCTTTTTATCGTTTTCCTTTTCTATTTACCTTTATTTGCTGGTAAATTGACATCGTCTTATTGCAATGCACACGTCATGGATTCTACACACACACTCAAACACACATATACTTCTTGTGGACGAATTCCATCTGTGACTGTAACAGTTATTTATGATTGATAATTGTGCTGACGATTGGAGGATCGCGATGACATGGCAACGAATTAGTCAAATAAGTTTAGAGCTTTTTATATGTGCAATACATCCAATACCTGGTGAATATTATTTTCAATGGACTACGAAGTTGGCGAATAAAAATAAGGCAATGGGCACCGAAACGGTACCATACGATGTGGCTTTATCATTACCCATGTTCCTTCGTTTATATTTAATATGTCGGGTAATGCTTTTACATTCAAAACTATTTACGGATGCCTCATCGAGGAGCATAGGTGCTCTTAATAGAATAAATTTTAATACCAGGTAAGTTTTATTTATCATCAATTAATTTACATACATTACAATATTAACAATTTTAAAAGCACTTACAAACAAAATATGGCAACCCGCCCGCGCTTTGTGTAAAAAAATAATATTTATTAAAATAAATTGTTTTTTTAAGGGAATTTTTTTGTTAAAAAAATGTATTTAAGTTTCAAATTTCATTCAGAGTTAAGTCCGAATCTTGCTTTTTAAGATAATATAAAATCAATTTTTTTTTAATGAAACCACTTGAAATTTTTTAAGTTGGATTGATAAAAACGTTTCTTATTAGTATAATTTGGATAACAAAGTGTAAAATGTACATACTTCTGGAACAAAAAAATAATTGTTTTTGTTTATATGTATGTTTTGCGTGGTTAAAAAACCTAAAGTAACGCCTAAAAATATGCAATTTTTTACAACCCAAAAAAAGAGGAATCTTTCGAAATGGAAATCTAGAACTTTTCTTGTTTCGATTAGAATATGTGACAGGCCTGATAAGGTCTTGTAAAGTTTATATTTCAGAATTCTTCGCATATAAATTGTTAACAATATATATAAAAACTACTTTCATATATTTTAGTAGCACCAAGAAATTCAAGTTGCAGGATGTCATGTGTTAGAAAACACACAGTTTTCATTTTGTTCTTTTATTTTTATCCTTCCTTTCATTCGTCTAAAACATAAAAAACGTCTTTTTTAGTTCGTGGCTTACCACTATTCGTTAGACGTTAGTCTTTAATTGAATTTTGTTGGAGCAAATTAAAATTATTTTTGTTTTTATTGTCAAGAAATTAAATTAAAAAAATTCCTTATCACATTTTATGTCTGCACTACCCCCACTTAAAATTAAATAAATAGAAACACAACCCTGCTTAGAAAATTTTATACAAATGATGAGAGTCAAACGACTGTTAAGTTGTTCTTTTCCCGTAACAAATTATTTATCATATATTTGTAAAGAGGCCCCACTGTGCCAATATACAATACTAGCTGACCAGGCAAACGTCGTTTTGCCAAATATATGATTTTTTCCTTATTAGGAGCAATAAGACTTAATTTTGCGTTTCTGGACTCATAAACTGAAAAACAAGGGGCCCCAAAAAGGTCCAAAATATAATTTTTACCCCCGAGGCCCCCAAATTTAAAAAAAATTAGCAGGTTCAAGTATCGGTCCAACAGTGTGGCCAGCTATAAAATGTTCTGTTTTATAGAAGCAGAGAACTTTAAATTCAAGACAAACTTTTTTGTAATACCTGATTTGAGAAATCAGTGTTGTTTGGGTTTGATTTGATAATTCATGGCAAATAGACTTATGCCGGAACAACGTTTATAAATTCTTAAAATTTATCACACATTATAAAATAAAAATCCTCTTATTATTAAATGATCAATTTCACGAAATGTTCCTGGTAACTAACAGTCTCGTTCTAGAGAGTTGGCGCCTTTAAATTATTATTTTTGAGGATATTTAAAATTTCCCTTTTACGGCGACTAACTATAAGAATCCCGATTTATTGCAAAGAGTATGTTAAAATGTGGAGTTCCAGATTGCATTATCCACGTCAATCCCATTCCTGAAATCATCCTCAAACATTTATGCAACAAAATTATTTGTAAAATAAAGCCAATTTCTTAGATATTAAAAACACATTTCGGTGTTTCGTTCAAATTGAAAATCTACGCTTCTTTAATAAATACGCTTTATTATAATTAATACTTTCAGAGGATGAAATATTTTATATAAACAATGCTTTCTTTAAATATTAAGTCTTCCAAACGTATGTTAAATTCACATAGCAATTTCTCTGTGTAAATGTATTATTTTATAATGACATAATAATTAATTAAACATTTAAAACTATTGTTTTTTTAATATAAAAATTTCCTGTTTAATGTTTGGTTTATAAGGTTTTAAATGATTGATTAATAATAGTGATACAACAAACTTCAATAGTTCTTCTATGTACTTTACATTTTCTTTGCAAATGTATTAAATTAAAAGAGATTAATTTTCATCCATACGGTTAACTATAAGTTTGCTAAAAGTTTATTAATTAGTATATTTAGCCTTAATACAACAATAATATACATAAAATAACATAGTCACGTCAGGAGTTATTATTCATAATCACTCTTTCTTCAGTAGTTTTAACAAGTAAAATAGTAAAACTTAGTTATAAATCCAACAAATTAAAAAAAAAACTTGTTTATTATTTATATAAAATCTGAAGGACTTTTCAAATAAGCCGTTATATTATAGCTTACAAATGGTCAAATAATACTTGTTTTTAATGCAATTTAAGCGATATGATTAAATAAATATATTAAAAAAGTTCAAGTTCTAGGTTCCGTAAATTTTTTTACTTGAATAGTTTTTGTAATTCACTTAGGAAATAATACAACGTTTCGATTTTTCTTAAAAATACAAGCAATTAAACTGTCCGCTGTCTATTAGACAACATGTTAAGCATAAGCCGATTTCTAGAATGGGAGACACTAGCAGCTCTAAAAAATATCTCCCAAGAGCGATGTCACTTTCTAAAGTTATGGCGAATATGGTTAGTAACGATCTTGCAAAATATTTCGAGTCCAACAACTTACAAATTAATTCTATGAAAAGTCTAATATACTTTCTTACAAAAATTGTTGTGAGCTCTGTGCATATTTAGAAAATTTTTGTTCTTGAGCGTGCATTATTAAGGGCAATTTTAAACAACGTAGGGCTTGAGCGCGCGTTATTTTTTCTTCGTTAGCTTTTGTGCTCGCTCAATAATACGGCAATAATGACATGCTATTTTTGTCTAAGTGGCTTAGGCAATATATAAAACTATCGGTTCTGATTAACCAGAAACCTACGCCTAAATAAAAAAGCACTAAAGCACTCTCTTAAACTAATCATGGGGTGTGCAGTAACGTCGAAAAAAGTGATTACACCTTAGTTTATTCGAAGCAGCCCACTGTAATGTTATTACGGTGAAGGGCAACCGCTATGAAACCATGATGACTTAATTTTTCTATCGAATTTGATCTGCATTTGGGGGTATGCAAACAAATTCTCCCACCTTGAAAGAGTTAGGGGACAATATTCGAACAGAACAACGTTACATCAAAAATACTGCGCGCAGTTGACTTAATCCCCTGATGATCTTTCACATTAAACAAAAATTATTGCAAGAGAAAATAAGGTAATGATTTTTACCCCTTTTCTATACATGTGAATTAAACCTTCTTCAAACTATTTGCACACAAATAAATTTTAAATTTTTCTAGAAATATTATAATAATCTGTATATAATATACATATGTATGCACATATATGTAAGAAAAATCAGGCGACAAATAGTTTAAAGGGCTCGAATTCTAAATGCTTAATTAGAAATAATTTAATTGCCTAAACAATATTTAATTAAGTGCCTCCCATAAAATATGTATGTGTTTTATTGAATTTGAAATTTTTACGATAATAGCCATAAATTCAATTTATTACAAAACATATTTAACAGCTTTTGTTAAAAGTTACAAAAGCATTTGCTATTATCTTCATACTCACCATCAATAAAATTGTATAATTTTTTTTCATTTTGTTTTTGGGGCCATCGGAATACAATCTACTTTGTTGGGCGTTTGTATATTGCTGACTTGTTTTAGCATCACTTATGACGTATAATTAATATATGTGTATTTGTATGTGTAATATAGACGGCACAAAGAATTAACTAAATGTTTGCATTGACAATGATTAATTCAGCCAATTAATTGAAAGCAACAAAAACAAAAAAACAAATATTTGCTTACCCAAACTTAACCTACTTTATTCTCCGCAAATATTTGCTAACAGAAATCTATATGCGTTTTCAATTAAGAAAAAAGACTTATTTATAACATTTCAAAACCCTCAAAATGATTTCCTTTCTTTCCGCGAACTTCTTTTTTCATTGGCACATATTTGTTTATACTTTCTTAAGTCTTTGTGAATTTATAAAGTTCTTTTGTTTCTAAATAATTAACTTTTTTCTAATTACAAGGTGATAATTAAGGAAGTTTAATGACAAAAAAAATATCTTAGAACACAGTTGAATATTTTTGTATTTGTTTTTTATAGTTTTATATGTTTCACACATACAGCAGCTCCCAAACTTTAACTCTTTCAATATTGGGCCATAAGGTGCTAATAATAAAAAAAAAATATGTGAAAAATGTTTAGGCGCATACTTTACCATTTTTAATAATTCATCAAAATCAATTCAATAGCTTAAAATTTAATTAAATCAAAATTAATTTCAAACAAACTTTATTTTTCTTGTAGTTTTTTTTTAATTTCTTAACAAAAAAAGTAAAAATAGATAGAAAAAGGTGTAAACAAAAACAATATAAGTGTTTTAAACTGAGTTATTAACTACTTCATCAAAATTTTCCCTTTCAAATTAAAATTTATAAAAAAAAATTGTTAAAAATTTTAACCCTTAGACATACATGGGTCAAGTTTAAACTAAATTTAAAAAAATTAATAATTAAGCAACAGATCTGAAACTTGAGAATTTCAAATATTTGCATGTCAAATTTCCTATCTGTGCATTTGTAAAACAAAACAATTAACAAAGGACTTTTGAAACATTCAAAAGTATACGAGTTTAAGCTATTCAGAAGTTTAGTAAAAATGTTGGCATATGATTTTATAACCATTAGAAGAAAAAAATGTAATTTTTTTTACATCATAATTAGCTTAATTTTTTACGATTTGTAATTATTAAAGAAATTAAAATTATATTATTTTCCATATAAAAGCTTCAAAATATATGGTGGGTCTGACCAGACCCATGTGTTACGATTGTGACATGTGTATAACAAAAGATTAGGAAACAGATTTTATTTATTTTTTAATTTTCTTTGAATTTAAAAATAATACAGAATCTATGTATAAGTTTTTAAATTGTTAGTAGAATTTACTTACAAAACGTTAAGAAGCTCTGGCCTAGAAGTAACATCTGTAACAAGTAGATTTTAAATATTTTAAAATAGAATGAATAGTTTACACAACCCTTTTTGGTTGTTTATTATTGCGACTGTAATTGAGTTTCATAATTTGCTTCCACTTTTGTTGGCAAAATTTAAATAAATAAAACTTTTCCAATTCTAGCTGGCAAAGTTTTTCATTTAGCATAGGGAGTAGGTTAAACATAAAGTACATATTTCTTTTTGAATCTTTCAGTTTTATGAGAGCAATTTTTGGTCATTAAAATAACTTTGTGTTAAATTATTCAAATTTTATATGAAACTAGCTTATTGTATCCGTCGTATTGTACCCTACCTAAATTTTGGTAAAATTAATCATTAATAATCAAATTCTTACTCTATGTTTAATGACTTTACCTATTTTGGCTTCCTTGAATATTAAACAAACCATTTTTGAAGTACTTGGGGCCGCAATCCTTTTACATATATGTCTTATGAACTAAAACATTGAAGTTAATCACACAAAATGCTAAGACTATAAATAAAACAGCTCTCAAAATACATAATTTAATCAATTGTAGTTGTATGTTAGTTGTGACCCCACTTTATTTTTTCTCAAAAAAAGTAAATGGCATAAGACTTAATAGTACAAAAGTGTAGGACCATTAATATAAACGTTCTCCAAAAATGTGAAAAAAATGGTCATAAGTTCCCTACAACGACCACTCAAAACTTTTGTCTTGAATAAGAAAATGGTATTAGATTTAATCGTAAACAATTTTGAGATCATAGCTATAACAATTCTTATGATATGCAAAGGAATTTATTTAAGTTATACTGGTAGTGTCAAACCCCCTCATCTGATCCTGACAATTTTTAGCTTGGTTAAGAAAATGTTTATTAGAGTTATTCGTGCAAAATTTTGAGATCATAGCTATAACAGTTTTCAAGATAAAAATATATTTAAGTTGTATGGGCAGTGCCACACCCCCTTATCTGATCCTATTCATACAAAAAATTAAAACCACAGCTATAACATTTCTCAAGATATGCCGTAAAATGATTTTGAGTTCAATGCGTGGTGCCGCACCCCTTTGTCCGATACTCACAATTTTTGGCTTGAATAAGGGAAATAGTAATAGAGTTTATCACATAGTTTTGAATTCACATTTGTATCAGTTCTCAAGATTTACCGTAAAATGATTTTGAGTTGATCGGGCGGTGCCACACCCCTTTGTCCGACACTCACAAATTTTGTCTCAAAAAAGGGAAATAGTAATAGAATTTATCGTACAAAAACTTAAATTCACAGCTATAACAGTTCTCAAGATATGCCGTAAAATAGTTTTAAGTTGTATGGGCGGTGCCACACCCCTTTGTCCGATACTCACAATTTTTGGCTCAAATAGGAAGAACAATATGAGAGGTAATCGTACAAAATTTCTAGAGTGAAGCTTTAACAGTTCTCCTGATATGTTAAAAAATGTGTTTGAGTTGTATGGGCGGAGCCACGCCCACTTTTTCCTTCATGTGCATTTTAAGTCTAATTATGTACATTACTAATGGCATAACCTATACAAAGTTTGGAGACTTTAAGCTTATAAGTTTTCAAGTTATACGATAAAATCTAAAAAATGTGTATGGGAGGTGCCACGCCCACCCAAAATTTTAAAAAAAATTAATAGCCTATTGTTCGTTCCTTCCAGAATAAGAAATACCGATGTGCAAAATTTCATAAAGATCGATCCAGCCGCTTGGGCATGATGCCGTAACAAACAAACAAAAAACCAAACAGACAAACTTACACCTCATTTTTATATTATATATAGGGATTATTTGATAACTAGTTAGGTTTATTAAAAATGTTC
>NDXZ01008432.1:0-10443 GCA_003055125.1 Paykullia maculata | reverse complement strand
TATAAGATTCGGTATAGCCGAAAATAACGCTCTTACTAGTTTTATTTAATATAATTCGCCCAACAAAAGTATATAATTGACATACTTTTAGGAGCAAAAATGGGGCATTGTTTATCTAAAAGATTATTGCCTTAAGGTATGTAGGTTTTTAACTGAATAAATAAAAAAGAAATGCGAGTTAAAATACGGAACAGTAATGCCAACTTAGCTGTTTTAAAAAAAAGCTCAGCTCTAGCGCTTCTTTCAAATATTGAAAGAAGGCTTTTGAATCCCTTTTACCAAAATATTACCCCTTTACCATGAATTATGAACATTTTGGACACTTTAAAAGTTTATAGGGAAGCAAAAATAATTTAGTAAACATATTTAGAATCAATGTTAAAAAAATTGAAAAGACTTATTTTAAAGAAATAAAATGTTGTTTCTGAATATATTGATGTTTATGTTTTTGAGGAAAGATCTTAACTTTGTCAATACTTTATTCAAATTTCAGTTGCAGTTGGCCATAAAATAAATCTATTGCTACAAAGCAGTCGAAATTTTCTAAGCTACTTTTAGTTTGCGATACAGAATTTCACAAATCTTTGTTTAACAAAATTCTTTTTATTAAATAAATATTCAGTTATTTAATTAAAATTTTAAGAACACATTTAAAATTTGGAACTAAAAAAATATAATTGAGGGATTTGCAGGCTACCTTATAATATCATTATGTCATATGTCGTAAAAATTTTAAATGGTTTAAGTACTTTGTTATTGCGTTTTTCGTTTGGCTAAGGATAGTTTACGACAGCACAATAAACATAACAATATGATATCATAAGTTAGCTTGTGAAACTCTCATATGTAAATTTATTAAAAACACAATAAAATATACTTTAAACAAAAAAAAACGACATATTTTTTTAAATAAAATTTTGTGATTCATCTTTGTTTAACTTCTTTAAGCTTAATTAGCTGCAGGAGCGAGGGTGTGATCCTTTTCAATTTGTGTAAAAATGTTGCCTATTTTCTACCCTGCAAGTGTTAAATGTTAAGTTCTGGAACATAAAACGCGCTCATTTGTAGCGATACAAAATTATTAAAGTGTAAGCTAAAAACGTTAATGCGCTATATTCCGCTGCGTCAAATCTCATATACCAATTTAATATAACACATACGTACACATACATAAAAAGCAATCCTCTAAGTTAACTGGGCTTTAAAAAGATAAATTTTTAAACAAAAAATTCCAGGTAAAAGGAAGTGGGTATTATGCTAAGATCTAAGCTGTTAAACATATTTTTAATCGTAAAATTATTATTGAAGCTACTATTGGCTATGAATCATCAGTTAAGTAAAAACATAAGTTCGAGGAGATCTGCTATTATCAAATTTACAGTTCTAATTTGCAATTGATTTGGCTTAAAGGTATGTAACTATATGCCTAAAAATTATAATTTGTTAACTTAAAGCTTTCTTTTATTGATTGATTGGTGACTAAATAATGTTTTTCAATTTTTTTTTTATCAATTTTTTTTTTGTTTTCCCCCCTTAATACTTAAAAATTTCCCAGCTTATTTTCTATCAATGTTGATTATTTGAGGCTTCATATTCGTAATTGTTTTCTAACCATTAACAGAAATTCTTAATTTACGGTAACAAAACTTAATTGAAAATTTTGCTATAAGTGCTAACATTTTCCATTTATGTCGTTCCTCTTTTCCGTTAACCACTAACCCTTGTATGAATGAAAATCTCTTCAAAATAATATTTATTTCAATAGAAAATGCTAAAATGCAACCGAAACGAAAAATTGATAAAAACCAAACAACAAACAAGAAAAAAACGAGTTGTAATAGTTTGTTTAGAAGTCATTGCTAAATTAGAAAAAGTATAGAAAAGCAAGCAAAACTCTTCCGCATTTACCGCTTGAATTGTCATTCAGACTTGTAAGTAAAAACACAAAAATAAATAAATAGAGTCCTTCTATTTAGTTCTCTTTTAACTGCAGGAAGGAATAGCAAACTATTTTTGCAAGCATCTGTGCATACATTCCATTCAAAGAATGGGTTTGCTGTTCAGTTTGAAATTAATGAATTTATGATGACTTAAATACTCTTAGATAAATAAAGATACAAAATTGAAAACAGTTATTTAAGAAATTACTTGATTTATAAAAAAAAAAATATAAAAAAACCAGATAAGAAATTTGGTAAAAAGTAAGATATAGAGAAAAGCTTTTATGTTAACAGCACTTACTTGACTTGCAACGACGTCTGGTGTTGTAAAGGTTTGGTATCTTAAAGTAATTTTGTGCATTCAATTTTTAAAATTTTACCTAGTCAGCGCTTTTACTATTTATCCCATAATGCAAATTTTTTTGTATGCGCTAAATACTGACCTAAAATTCTTTTGAAGGAGAAAAACTTTGAAAAAATATATAAAGCGCTAAAAAGTTATTTAGATAAGGCTAAATTTACAAAGGCCTTAAATAAAAAAAGCGAAAAATGAACAAAGACGTAGATTGTAAAATGCGCTAAATTCAGAGAAAAAATAACTTAATTGGCATCACTCGTACTATTTGTAATACGAAGGTTCTGCAAACCTTCGGTAATACCTTGAAATCTGATCAAGCCAGCTTATGATTAAAGCTATAGCCCCCTAAAAAATTGAGTAATTATACATGTATTTATAGAAAATTTGAGATTAATTTTTAAATAATTAAAAAAGGAACATAATTTCTAATTAAAACCAGTCCATTTTCATTATGTTCCGTGTTTCTTCATAATATTTGTAATTTATTCAATACTTTAAAGTCTCTGCATATAGCAAAATCATGTTTTTGTGGCAAAGAAAATTTAACAAAAAATTTACTTTGTCCTGTATCTTTTGCGAGAACTGATAAAAAGCTAGAATGTCCTAATCGTTTTATATGCAGATAGTAGACCCCAAAAAATGGCAAACATGATTCTACTAATATTGACAAGTGGGATGTTGAAAGTGAATTTAGTTGGTTTGTTTTTTTCTTATTATTTTTTTTTTGGCTTCAATAAATAAAAACAAACAAAATCCATTTCGTAGCCATTGACTAAACTAACAAAACTATTCATCATACGCATCCTTACCACTTACTGCATGCACAAACATGTTAAAGTTAAATGTAATTTAAATGATGCTTTCTTTCAATATTAATGTATTTTTCTTTCGTCAGTTTGGCAAAGAAAAGCACGAAAATATGTTAAGCTAAAATCAGGCGTAATCATAACTCATATTCAAGTTCATTGCAAACATTCATCTTGGTCACGCATCAGTTCAAGTTTTCTCCTCTTTTACAAGATTCCAAAACAAGATTCCAAAACGTTGGTTGGTTGGTCGGTTCTTCGTTTTATTAAAGTGTTTTTTCTATATTGAAGTAACACTCATATTCTGACTCAAACTAGTTAACATCTTTGATTTTTTTATTTATTTTTTTGCTTTTTTTTAAGGTTTATGCCACATTTTGTTCCAACGATCATTTATATCAAAGCTATGCGGAAAAATAATGGAATTTCTTTAACGTAATAAATTTTAGGTTTGTCAAAAGTTTAATGATTAAGAAAGAAAAAAAGAGAGAAAATATTTTAAAAAGTTATGTTTACTCGTATGTAATTTATTTATACAAAGTTACAACTTGTATTGATTTTTACACTGTAAAAAAATTTGCTTAAAACTATTATTTATTCGCATATAAAATTTTTTCATTCTGATTTATGTTTTCTTTTGACATCAGACGTTTTAAAAAATTCCGTTTAGATAAAAAATTTGTTTCGAAATTTAGTAAATAATATTTTTTTTTCTTTTATTTCCTATTAATTCACAAATTTTAGAATATTTTTGATAAAAAATTTCTAGAAATCAAAAAAAAAAAGGTATTTTAAGACAATTTTCAATAGTTTTGACTTGCAAAAATTATTTTTATAAATTTGGGATTAATTTTAAAATTGCAAAAAAAGTTAAATTTATACAGTTTATAACTAGAAAAAAACTGCGATATTTCCTTAAATTTAACTTATAATTTTCTCTCAGTGTTTTAGTTAAACTTACATAATGGACATTTGAAATTTATTGTCAAAGTAATCGATCAATTTGATATATGCTTCAAATCACTTTTCTTATACAAATGTATAAATAACAGAAACAAAAAAAAATATATTTTTTTCTCCATATTTTTAAAGAAAAGAAAAACCCAAATCACACAGTATTGGTAGTGACAACAACAACAAACCACAAAGTTCTATAGAAACTTTCCACAAAAACTTTGCAGCCTTTCGTAAAGTCAACAAACCCAAAATGCAGCCAATAAGACAATGCAACTGGCAAAAGGATTAAAGGAAAGCATAAATTTTTCTAAACAAGCACCGGGAGACTAGTTAAATGTGGCATTAAATAAAAAAATATATATAAAGAAAATCCCAAAGAAAATAAACAATAAATTGATGACTTTTCTCATACAACAACAATGAAAAAAAAATAAAACGAAACAGAATCAAAGATGCAACTTAAAATCAAAAACATATGTTGGAAAATAGATGAAATAGAGGGAACCAACATAAACGATTAAGGGAATACTTGCATATGTTTAAAGAGATATTACCAAGAAATACTACTTTTTATTTATTCTTAATATGGGATCATAATAATACACAAAATTGTTTGAATTTTTTTTGTGCTGGCAACTTGGCAAATCATATCCAACAAAAAAACATCATTATTTAAGCCACAAATTGATGAGGTTTGCAATAAAATGTAAAATTGCTACCAGAAGACGAAGCAAGACAAAATTACTATTTTATGCAAAACAAATTGAAATTTAAAGCATCATTTAGTCAGAATTTAGCTTTTAGGTAACTTTTGCATTATCTAACAGTCCAAATGACATCAGAACCGGGCTAATATGTGTAATATGTTTTTGTCTATCTAATGCTGTTGGCAAAAAAACAACGAAGACACACACACACATACACATGCACATACTTTCATACAAATATTCACTTAAGCCACAAGATAAACTACAATAATAAAAAGTCAACAAAAAAGAAAATGTAAAAATAAAATAAAAGAAAATCATTTAAATGCCAAGAAGACACCTTCCACTTATGTATATGGATTTGCTGGTAAATTTTCATTCCATATGGGAAAAAAAAGGATGCATTTTTCCTGTGAGTCTGAGTGTGTTGCTCTAGAGATTGATAGTGATTGCCAAGTGTTAGACATGCCATGTGGTTACTAAGTTCTTGTATGAACAATTGTTTTTGTTAGCTATTTTCATTTCTTCCCTTTTTTTGCCACTAATAGCAAAAAAAATTTAAAGAACTTTAGGATAAAATGTTATATATTTAAACAGAGGCTGATGATAACGCAGGAGTTTAGTTATTAAAAAAAATTTTTTTTATAGAAAAATTGTATAAAATTTTCTACGTATAAAAAAATAGAAAAATAATTTATATATAGAATAATTGTGACAGATTTTTTATTTAAAAAAAAATATCTTAGAGTTACCTTTTTTAAAATTAAATAAAGATTTCCCTGTTTATCCTAATTAAGTTTAAATTCTCTGCACGCAGAGGTGGTGATGCTCATGACCTGAATGGATTATGAAAATAAACTTATACAATATAATACAACCATAAATGATCATAATGCCTTTAATGGTATACATACGACACGAAACCCTAGAGTGAAACCCACAACAGTCTATAATCTGAGGAAGACCCAAGACTACCTGGAAACCTTAAAAAATCTTAACGAACTGGGGAAATCTTTCAACGAACTAACACGTATAACAGTGGACAGAGATAACTGAAGATTCTACTTATACGACTTATGTTCCTAATGGAATTTGCTAAATTATTATTATTATAACACATTACGACCCTAAGGGCATAGACAAAAATTTTAATTTATCATAACATGTGTGACAAAAGGGTTTTTTGTTTAAAAGTATATGTTAGCTATCAGTTAACCGTTCTGTGTCTTAGATCACATGGCGCCACGTAACCCAACGGTGGTCAGTGATATTTTTGAGGAATTAACATATTTTTATCTCATCTTTCTCATTTAAAAAAAAATAAAAGGTACTCAAAATGGCGATCAACAAGTGTTTCGTTCGCAGGCCGTGGTGAAGACTGTCTTACAATATTATGAAGCATGTGACACGCCGGTAGTGCATGGCCTCACGGAAAAAATTCCTGTGAACCACCGATGGGTCATATGGCAGCGAAAGTGGTAAATTTGAAAATACCGGCTGTATCCGTTTAACCGGGCAAAAAGTATTTTTTTTACACAAACATTTTTTTTTATTATTTTTTTAATTTTATTAAAAATAAACAGAATTATTGGTAAAAAGTTAATTGAGGAAATATAATTTATTTCTTATAAGCAAAAATTATATATGTATTAATGAAGCCCTTTCATTAACAAATCAAATTGAATATACAGACAACAAAACAAGCCATTTGAACTGTATTTATTTAAAAATTGTGTATGAATTCCCAATTTTTACATAAGTAGAGATTATAAAAAATTATCTTTAAATATAAAGAAGGACTTAATATGACTGACTTAAAAAAATTGAATATACTGAGCCAATAAAATATATTTTTTTCTAGGATTTTTGCTTTACAGAAAATTTCTATAAAAAAAAGTAAAGCCACTATATTTCATGAGAAATTATATATTATTTTCATAAATAAAAACTACAAAAAATTTTTTTGGTTACCTTCTATTTAGAATACTCTACACGCCTCTGATATAATTTAAAACCCCAAAACTACAGCTGGCATAATATCAAGTGAGTTTTATAATTATATCAAATAAAATATAAAAATTACCTTAAGCTATCGTAAGGAATAAAGGTTTATTTTATTATTACAATCTCCATCTAAAATAAAGTTTATAATTTTAAAATTATGGCAATATTGGTTTCTGTTTACCTGTAAAATAGCAGATTTAAATAGTTAAAAAAAGAAAAAGTGGCACCTTTGTCTAGTACAGACAACCTTAATTTAACAAACCTTACGTTAAAAGTTAAAGGTAAAAAAAAATTCCCTTTAAGTTATCGTTCATTTTTATATTAAATTGTACTTGTAATAATAAAAAACTAGTTATCTGTCCGACAACATCTGTAGTTTAGCTATTGATAAGTTGTAATGATGGCCCTAAAACTTAAGAGTTATGCAGGTATAATAAAAATGGCTCGTGATTATTAATTTGTTTGCAATTTTTAAATATATTAGTTATTTGAGTCTTTATAAATTCTATTAAGTCCGAATTCTTTATCCAACTTATGATTTGAGATTTTTATTTGAAATACTTTCGACGTGCTTTTTAAAAATTTCTTTGTCAAACCAGTTATAGACAAAGGATCAAAGCGACACAAATTAAATAAATAAAAGTCAAGTTTTTTTTCTCCAAAAAATGTTTTCAAATATAAAATCGCTAATTATGCTAAAAAATAATGAATTTATAAGGTAAAAAACTCCAATTGGCTCTGAGTTTGGAAGATTCGATATGGGCGAATAGCACGTATTTTGCATTGCATGATAACTGTTGTTTAAATCTAGATACCTGCTTTTTTTACAATTAATATACATAAATGTAATTCCCCTTCACCTTAGTCTTGAAAAAATTATTATGCATTGTATAGTGTGCTTTGTACAGCGATATACTTAAAGTATTATTTTCTGCGTCGAATAGGTAATGTAGGGTTTATCGTGCCTCCTAAGCCTAGACACTATTATCTTAGCTTTAAACGTTTTATGCAAAAGATTAAGTCCTCATAAAAAATTACAACTTCCTATTTAATGCTGTGATTGAATTCTTTTTATTTCTAACTGTTAAACATGCAACCTTTTGTAATTGACTGACCATAACTTTCCTACTTTTTCTTTTTTACTTAAAACAAAATTAAAAAAATAAGATGTTGGAGTTTAAATTCCCTAAATATTCGTGATTTTCTGTAATAAATTTTTTTTAAATAATGATACATTTATTTTTCTTTTTGTATTTATCTTTCCCTCTTTTGCTGCTACTGCACATTCCCAAAGGATGCTAAATTACTTAAACTAAACATGGTATGCAAGTGTCGGCAATCTTCACGATTCATTTTTTATCTTTTTTATTATTATTATTTATTATTTTTTGCAGTTTGGTTTTGCCACCTTTATCATTTTTGAAAGACACACTTACAGACTGCAGGTTATCAATATTTATCATTATGTTTCACCTTATTTTTCAATGTTCGCCAAAACTCCCACCATGATCTTTAGCATAATCATCATCACCAGCGCCCATTCGTTTTGAATACATCTTAAACATAATATTATGATTTCTTTATCCCAAGCAACGAAAAAAAAATCAAGAAATAAAGAAGAAGGTAGATTTGCTTAAACTGTTGTATCATTTATCTTGTCATGACGACAAATTTGTCATCTTGTGGAAACTGTCAATTTTTTATACACTTTTCCTTATTATTCTAATACTCCCAGCAGTTTTCTATTTTTTTTTTTTTTTGCTTGAGAAAGAAATTGGTGTTGATATAGTTGACTCAAAGTAGATTTCCATGTTACAATGGACTTACTGCCAGATTGACTAAGTGACTTTATTCTGTCAATCTGTTTGCCAGTATTGAATTTAACACTGATTTAGTTTTGGCTGAAGATACAGAGTTTTCACTGCGTTAAGGAGAGGGTGGTTATTTCTTTTACTTTTAAAGATTTATTAATGTGTTTTGTGAGTGATGATACGTTAAGGTGGCCAGAAAATCATATTAGGTTTGTTAAGCTGTTTATGTTGACAGTTCGGGTTAAAATGTTTGTGGGTCAATTGCTTTGTGTTTTCCTTTCTTATTTCTATCAACAAAGCATATGTTGTCATTCTCAATATAAATTATCTGAGTTTTAGGTCTATTAACAATAAACCTTGTTAGAATATTGTAATTTGAATAAGTGTGTGTAAGTTATGTGGGATAAATGTCCTTTATTTGTTGTTAATGGGATATGTTTATAATAAAATAAAAGATAAAAGGTTTTAAGAATTTTTAACTTACCCTTAAAATGATAATGTGCTGGAAAACCAACACACCTGAAAGGAAAAACAAACAAAAAATAATTAGAGGTTGATTTTAAAGGATACAACTCTTTAAATTTCAAATGCATTAAGAGAAAAAAAAATGCTTTAAACCTTTAATTAGGGTTCATTTTAAAGGAAATTTTTTTAATTATAAAAAAATATTTTTCTTTTTTTCTCTATAGAGAAAATTTCATAACTCTATGCTTACAGAAGGCTTTTGATAATTTTTTTAAAAATTCCCAAAGAAAATGTCTCCTCTTACAAAAATGTTTAATATCATTTCTATTTACAGGAATTCTTTGACAAATTTTTTGTTAAAAATTTATAAAAAAATTTCGATAAAATCTAATTTTAATCACGATCTGTGTTTCACAAGGACATGAAGAAGGACAATAAAAGTAATAAACTATATTTAATCCAATTAATCGAATGCAAAATATTTGCTTGTTGAAGTGTATTTAAGATTAGGCTCTAGAGAAAGTCGACCCTTAAGCTTGCTGACAGCATTCAAATTTAAAGCGACCTTAAACAATATTCTTAAACTAAGGAGACACTAATAATATAAACAAGTGAGAGCGCTATATTTGACTGTGCCAAATCTTATATACACTTCACCACGTGTAGGTATGTAATAGGAAGTTGTAGTGGAAGAATATTATTGTAAGTTTAATATGTATGATATTGTGTATATCTGGCAGGATCGCCATGTAGTGGATGATGAATAAATGCCCTATAGCCCTTTGTTTTATTTTAAACAGCTGAAAGGGTATCAGCTAAAACTTAGGCGTTCAACAGAACTGCCAAAATATTTGTGAAACAGTGATTGAAAAAAAACTAAGGCAGATGTTGCCAGTTTTGTTTATTAAATCAAAGTCTGTTTTATTTGTGGCACGGAGCCCTTTATATACTAACAATGAGATTTAATTCTAGCTATTCTAACTTATTACAAGTTACCTAAATATTACATCTATCTCTATCTTACTACTATATGCACTTACCTATGTATTTACTTGTCCGAAAGACAGTTAAAGTCTAAGAAAACTTGATTCTTTTATGATAGAAATATTGATGCGTATAGATTGTTCGCCTATATCTTTGCATATTAGTCCAATTTTTTTTTTAATTTATCCAAAAGCTGCCAAATATTAATTTGTTATGTGCAAAAAAATATCGGCTGTCGGCCACACCAGTATGGCTATATCAACTTCCCTATCTATAAGGATTCAGAATAAATATATATACTTTATGGGGTCGCAAATGAATATTGTAGAAATTACAAACGGAATGACAAACCTTTTTTATACCCTTCACACACACACATGTGTGTTTATAATTTCTTCAATATTCATTTGC
>NDXZ01008431.1:19044-29728 GCA_003055125.1 Paykullia maculata | reverse complement strand
ATATTTTGCGAACCTTTATCTTTAAAGAAGTATTTGCTTAAAGATTTTTTTGTTTGTACTTTGTTTTGCCGCCATTTAAGTAAACATTAGTCTTGACAGTTCATATTTGGCAGTCGTAAAGTAGAGACGTGGCAAATTAATTATGAAAAAATATTCGGTAAACCAAAGTATTTTAATCGTTAAAACATTTTATCAAAATCAATCATCGATTGCTGTGACGATGAGAAAGTGAAATTTTTGGGAGAAACAACGTGCCAACAAGACGCACTATTTATCGTGTAGTGAATGATTTCGAAGAAAGAGGAACTTCAGCTGATAGGCCCAAGCATGGATCACAACGTACTGCAAGATCGGCTGAAAATATAACTGCTGCTAAAGAAAGTGTTCAAAACAATCCATCAACCTCAATTTGACGCCGTGCTCAGGAGCTTGGTCTTCAAAGAACAACTTAGACCACAATTTGGCACAAGGACTTGCATTTGTTTTCATTTAAGATTCAGTTAACACCATTTACGCTGCTGTACATATGCCAATATGATGTTACAGCTCGCCCATGACAACCGCGATTTTCATGAAAAAATCATCATGCGTGACAAGGCACATTTTAATTTGAACGGATATGTAAATAAACAGAATAAATGGTTCTGGGCAATAGAAAACCCTCAAATTATTCATCAGTCACCTTTGCATCCATTAAAAGTGACAGTCTGGTGTGCAATTTGGTCAGGAGTAATCATTGGACCTTACTTCTTTGAAACTGAAAACGGCGTAACGGTAAGCGATATCGTAATATGATTGAAAACTTTTTAACGCCACAACTGCATGCTTTGGGCTTGATTAACATGTGTTATCAACAAGATGGTGCACCATCGCATACAACCAGGATTACAATGGAATTACTGCAAGACCTCTTTCCACAACAAGTTATTTCAAGAAATGGTGATGTTGATTGGCCTCCACGGTCGCCTGATTTGACTGCTCCGGACTTCTTTTTGTGGGGATATCTGAAAAGCAAGGTTTATGCAAACAAACCAGAAATGCTGGAGCAACTCAAACAAAATATTCGTGATGAAATTAATGAAATACCGCGTGAAATGTGTGAGAATGTAATGAAAAATTTACTCAAAAGGGCTCGCATTTGTGAGGCTAACAGAGGCAGACATTTATCTAATATTGTATTTCATACATAATTGCCGACATTAAATAAAACATTTATGGATATAAGATCCATTTTCTTTTATTTAATCAAAAATTATAAACAAACAAAGTAGTATACCTTGCCGGCGGACACCCTGCAAATTTATAAAAAATTGTTTTTTTTTCTTGTTGAAAATTTTGCTTTGTATAGATATTGACATTTTAATAATTTCGCTTTCTCTGGCGAAAAGGTAGCTAAGCAAGAGCCATTTTAAGATGTTTTAGTATGGTACGTGGTAGTGCATGCGTCATTTCAAAGGCCAAACATAAGTGATTGGATATGAAGAGTTAGGCCATCACTGGTTTACAATTACATTATTTATTTTATTGACGCTAACGCTCGTCATGTAAATGAAATGCATTCAATCATCCGACTTGCAATCAAATTATATTTTGCCAACATAAGGCCGATTTTATTTTACGTTTAGTTTTAAATATGAAAAATAATTTTAACTCATGACATACCAAAGGAAAATATTAATTTGACTTTTTTTGGTAGCAAACTGTAAGGTCTTAAATTACTATTTACGTTTTTCAAATACTTCTACTAACCCACTGTTCCGCACACAGCTTTATATGAAGGCAATTGTAATTGTGTACGATTTTTTATGATGTTTTATCTTTTTAAAAAATGTTTGTTTTTATAGTTGTCAGACATAAAATTTGCTAATGGCAAAATCTCTTCTGTTATAATATGTTAATACAAAAGCATAAATATGTTGCTAATTAATTTAAACGCTTATTTTATAACCAATTTATACCAAAATAAATTATTTAACATTATTTGAAAACACAATTTTTTTATTAAATTTAATTTTGTTATTTAAATATCATGTTAAGCTAGTACAAAAATTAGTGGTAAATCCAATTTATTAGTGGTTAATTGAAAGAGGAATAAAAGGAAGGAAGAAGAGATTTTGCCATTAGCAAAATTTTTTTGTTAGAATTTTTTTGTTTCACATGACATGACAAAGAGAAGTAAATCCCTCTAAATCTATGCTCAGTGGCAACATGTAAATGCTTTTAATTTATTTGTAAAGATGTTATGTTTTTACTTTTGTTAAATTCAATTTTTTACTCTTTACTAAATTCTGCGAAAATATTTAAGTTTAAGTTTAAAAAAATTTAATTTTTATAAAGATCGAAAGTGTAACAAATTTAAACCGTATTTTTTTTAAAAAATATATAAGAGTTTGTGCTCTTTAAAAAAAATAAATTTCCCACTCATTTGTTTTGTAGATGTTTTTGCTTTGTTTGTTTAATTCATACTTGTTGTTTTATCTGCTTGCTTGAGCATCTGAAGTCTTGTGTTTCCTTTGGATATAATAGTTTAAGTTTATGGGGAGTCTGTTCATTGTCCTGAAAATATTAATTGCTTTGGGCAAAAGTTAAAAGGGAATTGTGTTTTGTTGTTCTTTTAAATCCACGCAAAGCACAAACGATTATTAATCTAAGAACCCCTACAAAAATGTTTAGCTTTTAATTTGAATAATTTGCTACTTTAAAGAAAGAAAGTTGCAGTTTTTCTATCTTCTTGCCTTTATTTTGCTTTTATCGAAAAAATGTTTCTCGCAGCTTCAGTGTTTTGTGCAGATGTTCATTTAAAATTTATAAATTTTGCTAAGCCATGTTCTTTTTTCTTTAATGCGTTTCTTTGTTTTTTGATGCTTATTTTTCTATAAAATGTTGTCTTCCTTTTTTTGTATTAAATTTTAAAAATTATTGTTTTCTTATTTAAAAAAAAAATTATTAAATTTATGCTATTAAGTATCTAAAAGAAATAAATGAAAATTTATTTAAAAAAGTAACTAAAAAAAAATCAGCTTTAAAAAAACCCTTTGCTTCATCCTTTAGAAGAAAAAGGAGGTAAATTTAAAAACGCAAATTTTAAAAGCCTTAAACTTTACGCATAAAAGTGTAGAAAAATATATGATACTAAAGAGAAAACAAAATAAAGGGAACAAAATATAAAGAACTTTGGTTAGCAAAAAAAAAAAGCCGTCAGAAATTGTCATTGGTCATGTACAAAATAAAGAAGCAAACGTAAAAAATTAAAACTTTTACTCCTAAAGAAGCAAAAGTATTTAAATTTTAAATTAATTTTTTTTCAAGAATTTTTTTGAAATGTCAATGTACATGCTTTGTCTAGGTTTACAAAAGCAGTTGGCTCTTAACCTTTGTTCATGGCAATTCATCTTTTCACGACACTGAACTGACTCCCAATGGCCTTGAATTACCATATCAAAAGGAAACATAAGGCAACAAAAACTGGAGCGAGAAGCAAAAGCAAACCCCAAAGCAATAACGTTAGTTACCAAAAAATGATTAAAAGATTAAATGTTTTATGAGATACAACATAAACAAGAATTACAAATTTTAGCATAATATAAAGAAGTTTATACTTTTACTAACGTTTCTGATCACAACAATTAAAAAAATAGTACTTACACATATACGCAAATAATTTAAACTTTGGAAATATTAAGGGATTTTAAAATCCATAGAGAAGTACTGATGAAGCATAAAATATGTTTCCTTCGTTCATTGTATATGTACTTTTAATGCGAGGGCTGCATTTTTTTCTAAGCAAAATATACTGCATGCAAAACATGCTATTAATGTAGTATACATTTCTCTGGACAAGTTTTTAAAGTAAAGATTAAAGGCTTATTATAAAAAAATAAAGGCCATTGCTGTGTGCTAATTTTTGTCTTACGAAAAGTGAAAAAAAATTTTTTTTATCGACTCTCCTTTTTTGTATGTAATAGGTCACTCTTATAAAACATCCTGCTGGTCTGTCAGCATTGAAAAATCAAATAAATGATACAAATTAATAGTGCTTACTATAAACAAGAAGCAAGAAGAAATACATAAAATTTAGAAATTGACAAATGTTCGAAGGTACTAAAATTAAGATAAACATCAGCACCACTAGATGAAACTATAAAATGATCAAGGATGTAAAAAAAACAGTATAAAGTTGAGAGATACAGTATGTACGCGTATATGTGTGGATATATAGGATTATAGTCAAATTAACATACAAATGTCAATGTCCTGAATTTTATGGTTTCTTATAAATTTTCTTATGTGTAACACCATGTAATTTTAAAACATAAAAAACATTTTTGATTTCTTTTGCATTTTGATTTAACATTGATTGTAGAATGTTAAATTGTGGAAACATATACTTACATACAAAGGAAAGTAAATTGGCAGAGAAGTATTTTAAGTTTACAAAAGAAAAGCAACCAATGTCCACTTAAATGACAAAAATTCTTAAAAAAAGGAGAACCCCTTTTAACCTTTTGCAAGTTTTGCTATCAACTGCCTTTCTCACTGAAAGTGTATGGATAGGAATGGTTGTTATAAACGAGAAAACAAACTTTTTGAAAACATATTGAATGTGATTGGATTGAATGACAATCACGTATAATGCGATGACGAATTAAGGAAACATCAAACCACATACAAACATATTATATTCCCTTGGTGCTAGTGCCAGATGTACCAAATGTTTGTAGTTAAATACTTGCAAGGACTACCTGTAGTATGTTCATATAAAGGAGCACAAGCACATGAATACAATTGCTTAAGCACACAAAATTGATCACATGAGAAGCATAGGAAAAATTGTTAAGGGAATTGCCAAAAAACAAAAATCAATGAATTATTCTTAGTTTGTAAAATTATTTCCTTAAACTGAACTAGATAAAATTGCAAATGTCCAATATACATTTCTCCATGTAAAAATGAGGACAAAATTTGGAAGATTGTTAAAGTTAGAATATTTTAGAAACTTTTTTCTTGAAATGTTATTGAAAGCTGTAAAAATATATTTTGGTGTTAAAAGAAAAAAACCTTTATCATCTCTAAATGGTCAACCAAATATATTCCATTATCTGTTCTCTATCTTTAACTCAACAGAGAATCACAATTCGTTAACATTTATTGCTTCACACAGCCATAATGGTTTTTATCAATGGTTTGTATGTATAAAAAACAATGTGATTTGTTTTGCTTTCTTATTTACATATGTATGTGTATGTAGGTTCTCACATATAAATAGAATATGTGAGAGAGACACAAACAGTGGTCATTTGCTTAAGATATTAGGGTGTTGCTAAAAATAGAGCAAAAAAGACACACGTACATACGTACATACGTACATACCAGAGATCTGCAATAAATACTGATGAAGTAAGTAGACCTGGATCATGATATATTATTTCCTTCTATATATAAGCATGCATACTTATTGAAACGGCATCAAAACCCATATCCACTTTTAAGTTTGAGGTATTCATCGCACTCTTATTTAACAAAACGTATGACGTTGCTGATTGCTATTCTCGTACACACAAGATAAAGAGACGATAAAAACAGAGTATGATTCGCATACTCATTATGATGTTGTGCGTTTGCTCTAGGCTTGCCAGATTTAAATTTGTTAAAAGCATGTGTTTATAGTAAAAAAAAATAACTTGTTTTTTTTTCTTGAAACGAATAGAAATCATTAAATAACTTTTATTTCTGCTCGATAGAATATAAGTCAGAAAATAACTGTTGTTGCTGCTCGAAAAAATAATAAAAAGCAAGAATAACTTTTATTTCTGCTCAAAAATTTTCTCACGTCAAAAATATCTTACAGTCTCCGACCTGAAAGCAGTGTTTTTTTTTTTATACAAATAAGAGCTGAGACTTGCAATACTGTAAGATTAATAGTATATTTTTTAAAATATAAATATCAGTGAGTATATTTGTAAATTAAATATGTATGTATAAGTTTAATTACGACGTAGTATTTATGCTTATTACAACGCGTGCTTAAAAATCAACGTTGTTGCGAATGTGCACTTATCCTCAAATTTCATGAGTCACTATGAATAGCGAAAACACGTTTAATTGCAGATCTCTGGTACATACATATGTACATATGTATAAAATATTATTCAACATTTAGTAGGTGATGCTGCCAATGGTTGAATGATTCATTGAGCACAATAATAAATGCAACTGTATGCATCATTTGGCCTCAACATGCAAAACGATAATTGGCGTTTAAATCTTTAACTCATTGATTTATAACTAAAAGGAGGTAAAAGAGTCAGATTTAAATTTTTAGCTATACACTTCATTAAACAAATAAAAAATAAATTAAACTTTTGCTAAAAAATGAATTTATTTTTTATTAAACATTTTTTTAACAAACAAATATTTTACAACTAACAAATTAAGGTCATTGGCCCGTCATTTTTTAGGCATTTTGTAATATCAAGTATAATATTATTTTTATTTATGAATAATTAATTTTATAGCAATAGAAATTTAGTAGTTTATAAAAGATATAAAATAAAAAATAAGATTTTAGTAAGAATAAGTTTATGACTAATAAGTAGTTAAATCTATTGTAAAAATAAGCGGGAAGCTTGATTTATTAAACAATATAAAGCCATATTACCAGGACCAAAATATTATATTAATTAAATTCATAAAAAAATAATGTTTTCCAAAAGAATTATAAATTCATATACCAGATTATAATACCTTATCTTTTATGGTGGCAAAATATGACTTAAAGTTTTTATAATGCCTTAAAACTGTAATAAAAAGAACCCCTCAGAATCCCTTATCAAAATCAAGTCGTTTACTGACAATATTTCTTAATCCTACTCATAAATCACAGAAATGCTAATTTGCAACCCAAAGGCAAGCAAAATATTTCTCTTACACTCGTTTGCATGTGTTAACAATATTTAAAGCTCTTATGTTTAAACCAAATATTTTGAAATCTTCATATTCCGGTGATTATACGCACTTAGAAGATTGTTTGGTGAGATAAATGTGTGTTGGTAAATAGACAGACACCCACTTGAAACGTTTCACACTTTATTTGCTAGACAAAACAAAAACATAAAGAGGTTATTTGCTTTCTTAGTGTTTGGTTTAATATTTACAGGATGGCAATAAATAATGGACACAAGATAATTGATTTTGATTGATTTTATTTAACAAACAATAAAGCAGCAAATAAGAAAAAAAAGTATTTCCAAAAAATTTTCAAACTCCTTCGAATTAAAAAATTTTCTAATAATTATCTTATGTTACACTCTTATAACTAACATTGAGAGGTACACGTACACACTTTTGAAAATTCACACAAACTAAATCAAAATTATTGTTTTTATTTCGTCTTGTCAGTAACACACAAGTTCTTGCCAAGAATTTTTCACATTAAAGTTTTCTCACAAAACTTTTCACACATGTTAATCATACATACATTGCCTGTATTATCCTTGTTTTCATCTAGTGTGCTGGTGTATTTAGGAAATGTTTTTGTTTACTTTTTCTAAGGTGTTATTTGTGAAAAAACCATAAACATTTTAAAGTTCTTTGAAATTTATTGGTAAAAAGTAAAATAATCAGTATTTTGCTATAAACATATGCTACGTATAGGCACACACGCACAAACACACACAACTTCTTGGACACTGGATTATTTATTAAGATTTTTCTTTAGTTTTTTTTTCATGGCAATAAATTAACGTAAACTAATTTATTCATAAAATATATATAAATTTATTTATTTTTTATTTGAGGTATAAAAGAATGTTAATTTGTAAAATTTGATGCCAAATTAAAATACAAAATCTCTGGGACCTGACCTTCTTTTTTTTAAAGCTTAATATATTTAAAATTTATTTAATGCTGGAGATAGAAAAAAACTTTAAAATTAATTTGTGGAAAAGTTGTAGTTAAAAGTTTATTTAAGTTTTTCCTAAAACGAAAAAATTTTATAATGAAATTTTGGAAAATAAGTTGAACTTTTAATTACTATTAATGTTTTAATTAATATTATTAGTCAAGGCTTAGGTCATTTCTAAGTGATTATTAAGAATGTTTTGAAAAATCAAGTCCGACACTAGCCGAGTATAATGCATTTTCGAAACCAGCTACTGTTTCATCTTCAGCACTCTTTGATCGGTATTTTAGTACTGGATGTAAATATCATTTATTTAACTCACAATTTTATTATTATTAGTAAATGGGATTTTTCCCTTTGCTACTTTATATTGTATAATTTTATAATAATATTCAAAAATATACAGTTAAAAATTTTGTGTAAAGAACCTTGGGTAAAGTAAACAAATTTTGGAACATATTTAAAAATTATGGTTAAAAATGCTTTATTACTATTTAATAATTTTGCTGTTTTTGTTGTTTTTGTTGTTTATTTATTTGTTTTAACAGGCAGATTGTATTATTTATGATTTGGTCCCAGAGAACACAGTCTTATTAAAAATTTTTGTTTTATTTTATTAAAAAGAGGGGAAAAAAACTTGATAAGAAATATTATATTTCAGCTGGCTCCTGTGGTTATTTGTATTGTTGTTGCTATTTATTTTAATACCAGTTTCAGTTTTACAGAGGTAGAAAAATATTTTTTTTTATGCTACACTAAGGCAGGTATATTTAAAAAATTATAAGGTGGGTTTGCACCAAATTGTATAGTTCAACTTGTTATCGTGAATCCTTTCGATGGTAAATCGGTAAAAAAATTGGCTTTTTATTGTTCCCAGTATTAAAAATGTATACTGGACTTATTATCATATGAAAAAACCATAAAAAAGTAAAAAAATACGAAATTTAGTATCACTTGGTCTGTAATTTTACTTTCTTTAACAAAATGAATGAAAATAGTAGAAATATCTAAATAGTAGTAAGATATTATACAAATAATACTCACATTCTGTTAATAAATATACAGTTCCATGCAATAGGTTTAACAAATTTCGTTACCTAAAAGATTTTTAAATATAATTGTAATGCATTTTGTGGTCGTATTTTATTAGTTGTCGTATTGTTTTAACTATAAACTTTGTTTATGACAGCGTGACCAAGCAATTTCTTTTAACGCAAGCAACAGGATAAAATATCATACGCAGTGGAACATAAATTAAAGGTAGAAAATATAAATTTAATAAATAAAGAAAACAAAGGAAAATACTTTTTAAGATCTGAGTTTAAATCCTGAAAATGTACATAAAAAAGAAAATACGCAAAACTTATTTATTGTAGTGGAAAATTATGAGATTTTTAGAAGATTAACTTTAAGAAGTTATAAAAATTGTAAACCTTAAAAAAGAACAAAAAAAGAAAAAGATTAAGCCATTTTTCTATATTTTACTTCAAGGATTAATTTAAAATTCCTGCAATTTATTACAAAAAAACTACATACATTATTCCTTTCTACCACACACTTGGCCTAACTTACTTACAAACAAACTTGCAATAAGTGTTTAAGTCACCGCTATTCCCTTAAAAAGACAAAAGTTTACACACATTTTAATGTTAAAGTTTTAGTTTAGCTCGTTTAAGTAAAGTTCAAATACCTGTCAAGGTAGAATTTTAATTGAAAAAGTTTTTTTCTTTAAAGGGTTTTTAACGAGAACTCGCCAATGCCTCTATTTTTATATTAAATAAGCTAAAGAAGAAAGATAATCGTAGGGATGATAGGGTCGCAAATAACTATGTTTTTTATTACATAATCTTGATTTATATTACTCTCTCTCTTTCTCTCTCCTTTATATATCATTCAGTAAAAGTTACAATAACAAATTTTTCTTAAACTGTTAAGTTTTATGTTGTTGACAAATTGTTGCTGCTTTTTGTTTGTTCTGCAAACAACAACATAAAATATATTTACACATTCTTCTTCGCTGTTTGGTTATGAAGCATGAAACATTTAGCAAAGCGGTTGTTGTATGGTTTTGTTGGCTTTGCAACAAATAAAGTAAAAATGTAATTTATAAGACAAAGAACAAGTTAAGTAATATTAATATTAATTAATCTTAGTTCTTAAGATAATAAGAAAATTAAAGCATTAAATAAATATATTATTGCATTATATGTTGTAGGAAGAAATTTTAAAACTAAATGAAGACTTAACCAAGTAATTTTCTTAAAATCATAATCAAATTGCCATTAGATTTATAAATAAAATTTTAAAAATTAAAGGAAAAAAATGTTTAGCAATATGAAATTGGTATTAAATAATTATTTTATTTAACAAAAGTTTGTGTAAGCCAATGAATAAAGTCACAAGCGAGAAATAGAAAAGAAGCAAATTTAGTTCATAGGGGACTATGAAAAATATCGCGCCCTGATATTTTTATCTTATTATTTAGAAATAAAATAATCAGTTTTCGATAAAGATTTAGTTTCACTTAAATATATTTGCTATAGCTGTACCCTGCAGTGAAATTAAATTAGTTAAAACGGGCTCTATAAAAGAACTTTACGACTGAAAACCCCATAAATTATTTGGAATTATTTTTCTTTTAAGAAGTAATAAATTCTTGATATATTAAATCCCCTAATAAAAAACAATTGTTAAATGTTTTCTTTAGTTGTTATAATCCAATTTTCTATGCTCATAAACTGACTGCAGGATAATAAATCAAAACTCAAGAACAACAAAAAAAAA
>NDXZ01008431.1:0-19033 GCA_003055125.1 Paykullia maculata | reverse complement strand
AAAAAAAAAACCAAAGAATTAAAGTACAAGAAAAACATATAAAAAAGTAATAAATATTAATAAAATATAAAAAAAAAACAATAAAAAAAACCGACAAGCATCTCAACAATATACAATTTTAGGAAATATAAATACAAAAGTGTTTATTAAGATGTTACTTGGAATGTGTTGTTGGTGATTTTAGAATATTCATCAAAACACAAAATACAAAAAAAAAAAAAATCTCCTACAGATAATCCAAATATAAAGAAATTGAAAAAAAATTTTTAAATAGGTTTTTTAATTTTAATTTTTGACTTGTTTTGCCTTTGCCACAACAGGTGGGTGGTGTTCATGATGTTGCTTGTCATGGGAAAAATTATGTTGTATTAACTGCTACAGCTTGGCATACAGCTTTTTTAAATCAATATCTAAGTTGAAAATAAAAAACGTTTTCACATCCGTCAGTCCGTCAGTATGCTCAAGGAAATTTTTATTTTTTAATTCTTAAAATTTGTAAAGAATCTTATAAAACTTACTTAAATTTACTTTAAAACTGAACAGTTAGAGTTGCGAATACTATACATATGGTTTGTTCTTTATTTTTTTCTCCAAAGTCGTACAATTACTTCTAGGAGTGATAATAATACTATGCATCCACTTTTTTCTACCAATCAGTCAAGGATTTTCAAGGCTGCAAGACTGCAGTGAACACTCTGGTCCTTGCTCCCTAGCTAATATTGATTTGATTTTTGTTTTGACTTAGAAAATTACTGAACTGAAACAACATTTTCTGAATTTCAGACCTGGGGTATCTTATTTAAATATTTTCTTAAATTACTCAGAAGTCATATTAAATTTGATCTTGAACATTCATTACTCGTAACTTGAAAAAAAAAATCATTTATTGATAACAATTACCTCTTATTTATAATTGAACATTGCTTTTTTTTAATTTTTTTTTACAAATAACAAGTTATGAATTATTAGCATTTTTTAATAAGTACCATATCTGGTTGCAATTTGATATTTAATTACACATTAAACATTACGTAAAGTTCAATTTGATATATAAGTTAAACCTCCCAGGTCTGGTGAATAACTGCAGGAAACCTAGAAACAATAAAAAAGTGATCCCTCAGTAAACTTATATTAAATGGAAGTAGAACTAAAGTAGAATTAAACTTAACCTGCATTAAAGCCACAACTAAGCAACTAAGCTAGAGTGCAAAAAAAATAAATTTTGTATGAAATATTTAAACTGCATTCTTTGTATCGACACAATTCCTAGAACCCTTTTGTTTTATGCGTTCTTCTCTTCTAACAATCAGATGACTTTGATGGTAGTTCAAGTGCAAACCAATTTTAATTAAATTAGTTTCATAAAAGTTTCTTTGCTTAGAGCAACAACAAATTATAGCAAAATTACAACAATAAGGAGACTTAAAGAACAGAGCAAACAAATTTGTTTAAATGGTTAAAGCAGCAAAAGCTGTAAGAGAAAAAAATTAAGAAAATAAAAAAAGCATTTTAATATAATAAAGCAAACTAAAATCTTACTATATATACTGGTAAACTTGTGCGCTATTGTTAAGAACAATTAGTAAGAAACCAAGTTTTAAAGAAAATAATTTGTGGTCATATTCTTAATTAAGCTAATAATTTTATAATTATTGAAACTGGTTGTTGTTTGATTAAAGCCAAGGTCCTTGCTAACGTTCATTAGTATGTGTAAGTTGCTTGTAAGTGACGTTGACGGCTATATGCATAATAGCGGCATTCGTTAACTCGCTTAAATGCCTCTTATATCTTTTAAACTCGTAAACTTTCATATAAAATTTTAAGCTAAAGAGTTATAAGAGGCATTTTAGCGATTAAACGAATAGCCCTTATAATAATAAACTATAAAGTTATGATGTAAATAATTAAAATTTTTTTATTCCGACAGCAAACAATAGTCATCAATCAATAGTTTTTATTTGTTTTCAGTAGCATTTAATGGTCTTGGTGATTTACAGGATTGGGATTTATATGGGAGATATTATTTACATTTTTAAGAGAGGATTGTTTTAACGTCAAACGTATAACTCGATCGTCACACAATTCTGGAAGGGTGGTCAAATATGATTTTTATTATCATAATTCTTGAGCTCTTGTTTAAATTTTTTCAGTTCGAGTTTAGATCTATTTTTCTTTTAATTTAGTTAGAATCTAAAAAAAACCTTTTTTCCAGCTTTTACCTCACGTTGTATAATAAAAATAATAAATTGACAGAAGTTTCACAAAATGTAAAAAGCAATACTAAGTTAAGCCTTATTTCTACACTTACACACTTTCACTCACTGATTGCTGATGATTTTTTTCCAGTATTTTTCAGTATATGTATATCACAATCATGAGTTTCACTACATGACGTAATTCTAAATAATCATATTAATGCACGTGTATGTAAACAATTAAAAGTACCCAATTTAGTAATACGTGAGTTCTCATTAAATCATAAGTTGCTTTATGTGTGTCTTAAGAAATAATTTAAAAATAATTACTAATTAACTAAATTCTTAATTTGTCTGCAAAATATGTGATACATTTAGACGTTTTAGCATAAATACTTATTCAATATTCAGTTTCATGATGCGCTTAGGGTTTCTGAAAGTTAAAAAAGTTCTTAAATTTAATCAACATTTACAGTTATAAAGAATGCTATGAATCCACTTAACATGAATGCTAAAGTTGAGTGCTGGGACGTTTGTCTAGCTGTATGAAGGGCTGAATATCTGGGTGAACATTCGGGTTTTGCTCTTGTGAATCAAAGTTAACGTGGTCAGTAGATATGTTGAGTAAAATGCACACAAATACATATCGCGCAATAACCGCGAAAATAGCTTGAGCGACAGAAATGAAATTTTACAGGAGAAAGTTTTTTTATATAATATCTTTTTAGCTTAAGCGACAAACCGCTGTCACACAAAATATAAACAAACTATCAATATGCGCTTAAGCTAAAATTGTTTTTGCTATAAATTCGTAACGGTACATTGTATGACAACGCAATTTTAAAAGATGATGCGAGTGATGTCAATGAACAAATTTATAGAAAAAAACGTTTTTTGAAAATTGTGTCGCTCAAGCTATTTCCGCGGTCATGGCACGATATGTTCCACAAATACATTTATAAACGAGAATAAACTTAAAAGTTATATACGGGGTGGTACAGAACTAGCTATGTGTTTCTTCTTCTCTAAAAATACTTCGCTATCGTAAAAGTTAGAGAGTGTTAATACAACATTTAAAAAAATAAAAACTTAGCAAAACAAATTTACAAGTTAAGATAACAACAAATAGTTCTTTTGGATATAAATTATTAAGTATTTAATAACAACAATGTCAAGGTCAAAACAAAGCTAAACAATTTTTTAAAGCTTTATCTTCGAAGCATTTGGAATCTTTATTCTTTCACAGCTCTTATGGTGTCACTATTCTTAAGGGAATATCTTGAGAATAGTTTCACTTTCGTGTAAACCAATTTTAGCAACTTAATTTTAGAATATTTTCAATACTGTCTTCGTATATTTGCATCTAAAGCTATGTTTGCTGCTGTACATTGATGATTATGCAAATAGCTATTCAGTTCATTTGGTTTTTATTTAACACTGACATAAACTCTTACTCTCTTTTACACTCGCTGGCTGCTGTTTGTATATGTGTTTGTTTATATTGCAAGCGTAAATATTGTTGTATATTGTTATTTATTTGCTCTTTTTGCTTCTTTGTTTTTAAATCCCATGATGCTCTAGAGAATTTTGGTTTATAATGACAGGTTTTTGTTGGTTTTGTTTTTGTAGTGCTATATAAATCAACGCCTTAAAATTACTATGTTTGTGTTTGTGCGTAAATGTGAGCTTTCGAATGGGCCGGAAATATTTTTACCAACTTTTTACATTGTGAATTATAACTGATTTTTAAATTTAAGTATTGGCTCTGTTTATAAAATCTTGTAAAATAAATTGAAAAGTAGGGAAAAGACGAAGACACAAATTTAATTGAATTTAAGCAAATTTTATTTCCCTATAAACGTAATTATCAAATATAAAAGGTAGCAAAAACTTAAACATAATAAATAGATGATAAAGTTTAATATATTTCAGATTTGCAAGTAAAATCTTCGAATGTAAGTCCCTTTTAAATATTATACCTATTGCGATACATATATTATTTTTGGCCCTTTAAAGACTTTACGAAGTAATATAATAACCTATTTTAATCGTGTTTTTTATATAGTAGTCGGCTTAGTGAAGGTTTAACTGGCAGGAAATACTTAAACCCTAATTTATATTTCACATACGGATCATTTAACAACAAAACTATTGACATACACACACATGTACACTAACACATAAATAAACTACTTTACACAAAAATCCACTACTGCTTCTACACATTGTATTGAAATATTTTCATTTAAATAATATTTCATTTTATGAATCTGTTGCAAGCACAAGTACAAGTATTAAATTTTGTCATAAAATAAATGTAGTTGGCTTTATGGGACAACTTTTTATAATAAAAAAAATAATATATTGTTTTCTGTTTTCTTATTTTGTTGTCGCTAATTACTCTTGCTACACGATGACATTATAAAAATAAACTGTGTCAAGTTACATCAGCACAACATCTTAACATCATCGTGCTCATCAAGAGCAGAAGTTTATTGTGGCAGTAGTATAAAAGCAAGTGCTTAAAAAACAAAATAACAGTTTAATACTTATGATATTTTGGTAGATTAAAAAGTGTTACAAACTGGCACATGTATTTTCATACACTGCCAAAATAGAAAGTGATAAAGAAAACTATAAAAATGTTTTTAAGCAACGTTGCAACTGCTATTGTACAGTTTAAAAATATTATATTTTTAAACACGAATAACATTTATAACAAAATGGGGGAAAAAGGCGGACTCAATTTTTCAAGTTTTAGTAAATATTTTTACAATTCCTTCTGACACTTAGGCTAGACATGAAACTTGTAGTTTACATAAAATTTTTTATTGTTTTATAGGATATGAACAAGAACTGCAGTTGGACTAAATAAGAAATAAACTGAGCTTGAACTAAAGTAGCACTGAACAAGATTTTAGTTGAAATAAAGAAGAGCTAAACAAAAATTGTTATAGGAATACACTTAAGTTAATCTTCAGTTGAACAGAAATTAGATTAAAACCACAAACAAATTTTAAGTCGAACTAAATATAACTGAGAAATTATTTTTCTTCTGGACTTCAACTTTAACCCCAATTTGTTTTATACAAAACCACAACTTACAAGTGTCCAATGAAAATTTAAAAAAAAAAAAATTAAACAGAAAAGTGCTAAATGTTTATATAACACTTCTTCTTATTTGTTGAGCTTATTTTGTTGACTTTCGTAAGATAAATAAGGTGAGAAGTTTTTATATTGTGTCGTATACAACAAACAAAACATCAAAAAGCCAAGATAAGTAAACAGGGTAAATATGTCAACACATCAGCAAACATGCAATGCACACTTATATACATACTCAGATATAAATACAAGTACATTATATTTAAATTAAAAAAGAACAAGTAAATAAAGTTTGAAGAAACGAAAAAGAAAACCCTACAAATTTTAATTTTAAAGTTGTAAGTTGAATTTTAACAGTTTCCCATTTTTACATCTTTGCCATCGGCGTCATGTATTAAAATTAAAAAAAGATAATAAAGTGTGTGTCTAAAGAGAATTAAAAATTGCAAGTTTCAACAGGAGAGAGAAAAAGTTTTGTCTGCATTTTTTTTAGAAAATTAAACTAAAATGAAATTCCAAACTACTTTTTAGATGTACCTAAGGCTTACTTATGATTTAGTTATGATTCAGTTATCAACTCAAATTTACTTAAACATAAGCATACAGTAATACGTTTGCCTTATAAATAGTTTGGTTTATATTATATGCTGCCACTACGTGTTAAAGTTTTCCAAATGTTTTATAAATATTTTAATTTACTAAATGCAACATCATTTTAAAAAAATATTTGCTATCAATTTTAAACGCTACAATAATTTTAATGAAATATTTTATTCAAATAAATAAATATTTTTAAAGAAAGTTTCTACAACATTTATATTTTAATAAATATTTTTTTTGCTTACAAACATTTTCCAAAAATTAAACTGATATTAATTAAACTTAAACTAAACAATTACTGGGCTATTGTATGGTATATACACCATATTTAAGTTTAAAACAAAAACAAATTTACATATATGCACTTTTACAATTATTTTTGGATTTTCACGATGTTGTAAATTTTTTTGGTTTATTCTTTAATAATATTTAGAACAACTTATGTAACATTTTTAACATGTTTTTATTAACATAACATCATTCAAGTCATCAGGGATGGAAAACCTGCTACCTCACAACTTACTGCCTGGCGCACCCAAATGCGAACGATATTTTCTTTCGAATAAATATATTTAAGTTTTATATAAAACATATCGAATTTTTAATTTAATATATAATTTTTTTAATGAATCCTATTGCTTTTCCTGAAGAAATATCTTTTACACTTTGGCGTTTGAACAATATTCACTAAAACACTAGAATAAATAAAATCTAACCTCATTAAACATTAGTGCATTCCATGGTTTTTTTATTTGAAAACTTTTTACTAATTAGTTTTTTAAATTTTCTTTTTCGTTATTTTTAATGGCATCTTTTTTAAATTAAGTTGATAAACAGAAAAACATATGTATGTATGAAATTAATATTTTATCGTTGGCATTTTTCCTAATATTTTAATTAGTTGTTCAAACATGAAGTGAAAATTTTGTCATGATCATCAAAACATAATATAAGCAAAAAGAAAAAAAACACACAACCGGTTAAAAAAGTACTCGATCATAAGCAAAAAGCATTACGAATTCGTTTTTATTATACATACATACATACATATATACATATTACAGCATATACTCTGGTGATGACACATCTCTTCACTTTCACTTTATTATTTAAAAATCTTCAATAGATTTTATTTCTATATTATAAATATGTCAACAAATTTTTAATAAGTAAATAATATTTTATGCTGTTACATATTAACGAAAATATTTTATCCCAGCGAAATTAATAATTCACGACTTTCCTTTGGCAACTTGCAGAACATGCCACACTAGTTGACTTGTAATATTTAAATAAAACTCTATATATTTTGAAATCCGTTTTTATTTATTATAGTTTTGTTTTTTAAAACCTAAAATATTTTTGTTTAAAATCTGTGTATTCACTTTGGCACTTTTTCATTATAAAAATCATGTTTAGCAGTATTTACCTCTAACAATATTGCAACAAAATTTTGTCCATAAAAATACAACAAATTATTTTCTCTTTTGTGTGTTTCATATTTGAAATTGTTTTTTTTTGTTGTTTTCTGAAATAGAAATGTTTTTAATTTTAACTACGTATGGCCTGAATATAAATAGAACCGAATTACATTTGAATGTATTTATGTATAAGGATGAGTAACACTTGTTGTTGTTAGTTGGTTTTAGACAATATTCCTAATAACAATATGGTGAAATCATATATAAATAAGTGTTTAATAAAATTCGATTTTTTTTGCAATTTTTTTGGCTTTGGTATTTGATGGGATCCATTAACAGGAATTGAATATTTTCGTTGCGGTGGCTTTTAGTCTTTTATTGAATTTATTTGAAAACTTTATGCAAATGTTTTCAATACTTCTTACTTTATGACATGTATACACAAATAAAAGAGATATTTTTAATTTTATGTCTGTTTAAAATTATTAAATGTTAAGGCATATCCAACTTATAAAATATGAATTATAGGATTATTAGTTTATGAAATATATGAATAGCGATATTCTGCCCCTTTTATGAAAATTTAAGAATAAATTAATTTAACTGATACCATTTTTCTTATAGATAATGTACAGACAGTATTTGGTTTTAAATACAAAAACCCAAACTTTCCTTAGGTGTTTGCCTATTGTTGTAGTTTTTTTTAAACAAACGGTAGTACATTATCATTAGAATTCATTGTTTTCTCCTTTTTTCTGTTGTTTTCCTGCTTTCTTTTACATATTTATGTGCATAATTATTTTCTAATTGCCACCTTAATGCGAACTGTATAGTTATTCCATTCAGGGTTGACGTGCAAATTAGAAATGAGTTGTTTCGTACTTTATTATTGTTCAGTAAATAAAAAGAAAACTTTACAACCAACTTCTTCTTTTTACTTACCAGTTACACTTTCGATTTTCTCATTCATTATTTGCTAACGTTCACCATTTCACATTTCTGTTGGCAAAGTTGGCTTTTAGAAATTTCAGGCAACAAAAAAAAAACACACACACACTTACCCAGAAACGAACAATGCGATGACAATATCTTCTATTTAATTGTTTTTATATGTTTATTGGACATAAAAGTAAAAGTAATTAAAAAAAAATGAAAGAAACAAATTAGAAAAGCATACAGGATAATAAAAACAAAATGTTATATACTAGAGGAAGAGAAATCAAACAACAAAGCAAGGCAATTTCGAACAATGAAAATACATTTAAGAGGCGAATTCATTGGAAAGTGCTTTTAGAAAAAAACATTTTTTTGTTTTTCTTCTTTTTAACAAAGTAAATTATTGTTATTTTAGTTGTAGTAAGAAAAAGAAATTCACAATTTTTTTATTCTCTTGGGTAATGTTTACTAGAAAAAATAATATATGTTTTTAATTGCAGTAGAGAATTGTGTATTAAGAAAAAGAAAACAAAATAGAAATTTTCTTCAAACTTATTTTATACTGAAAAATTGTTCACAATTTTTAATTTCAAGCAAATATTCTATAAACTCTCACAATTTAACTTTAAGAGAAAAAATTCGACAAATCTCTTTTTTTTAAAGAAAAAAATAGACTTGTTTCCAATTTCCCAAAAAAGTTTAGATAATATTTTTTTTTTATAAAAAAATGATTTTTTCTTAAAAGAAAATTTTTGAAAAGTTTACATTTTCTATAAAAATTTTCAATAATTTTTTATTTCTTTTAAGAATATTAAATATATTTTTAATTTTCAATAAAATGTCTTCTAGTAAAAAATTTAAGAATTTGATTGTTTATTTAGCTCTTTCTTTAAGAAAATTTTTGACAAATTTTTATTTTACAAAAAATTTTGAAAATATTTTCCATTAATTTTGTAACAAATTTTATTTCTGTAAAAAATATTTTATAATTTATATTCAAATTTTTATATTATAATATAAATTTGTTTATTACATTTTATGTACATCCGTCTGAACGTCTGAAGAAAATTAAGTATTAAGATTAATTAAATACTTGATTAATGAATAAAAATATGGCAACACTTTTATCTCTTTTAATTGATTTTTATTTTGCTTTTATATTTATTCTATTTGTTTTTGTTTACGATATTCTTTAATTACATTAATTGGCCTTTACGAAATGGGTGCTGGTGTAAATGTGTCCGAGGCCGACTGTCGCGGCATGAATATAAAATTTAATTAATTAATTGATATTAATTTCTTACTGCAGATAATTAATTTTGAAAAATGATGTATTATGCTAATTGAACGAAAATAGTACAAGATTAATTAACTTTAAGATAATAAACTAATGAGAAAAGCAGAAAATATTGTAAGAACAATTACATTTCAATACCAATATTTAAGCAGAATAAATAATGAAGAAACTAAATAATGCGTGAATTGAACACTGGAAAATGGGTAGTCAAACTGTATGGTTACATTGAAAAAAATAAATTTGCTTTTCATTTTCTGTAGGCAAAATATTTTAACGAAACTAAAGGAAAAAACTTAAACGTTTTGTTGTTCAAAAAAAGTACTTTTAATACAACGTAAAAATTTAAAGTAGATTTTTTTTTTAAATTTTTAATAAAGCTTTTAGTTTTTTTTTATTTTGAGTTTCAATAAATTCTCTATTTATAGGACTTTTTGCTTATGGCAAATTTGTGTTTAGTTTCAATTTTACATAAAGTTGAATTGGCAAATGTGCCGAAATTTGAGTTTGCAGGAGAATTAATTGTGCTGAATAAGTCAATTTATTTTTTAAACACACATCAGTTTAAACAATTCTTTGATATTCTTAATTAAATCATTTACTTTTATTTACTGGAATTTAGTATGTCTTTGCTTCTGTTGCAGTGGTCTTGTGTAAGAAGATAACGAAGATTATTCCCCTAACAGTAGTTTGCCTACAACTTATGAGCTTTTTAACTTGTTTACAAAACAACCTAAGATAACTAAAGATTACACATAAACACATTAAAACTAATATGTATTTAACTTAAATTCCTTAGGATTTTACTATTTAATTTCAATTTGTTTTCCTTTCATAGCCAATAGACAAAAAATAAACAAACAAAAAAACCAACACAAAATTCTTAATTGGTTGTCTGTGGACTTCTGTTGGCATTTATTTGCTTCAAGAAAATATTCCAATATTTATATGTATGTATTTGCAAAAGTATAAAAGAGTATTTCCAAAAAAATCATGTAAAATCAAAATACTAATTTCTTGTATAGTTAACGTTTAGTATTCTCTAACAATTTTAAAAAGGACACACCTTTGGTCTATCGGAAAGTTATGTTAATACAATTTTTAAAACCAGGATTAAAAAAATCTAAAGAATTATTGACATATGTTGCTGTAAACCTTAGTTAAAGTTTACTAAGCTTTCAATAAAAATGAAAGAAAAAATTATTAATTAAAAGAATATTAATCTAACAATTAAAAAAAAAATGTAAAACAGGATAACAAATGCTGAAAAAGCGATTTGTTTATTTGTTTTGTTATATTATTGCATATAATAATAATATATCTATCTATCTATGTATGTATATATACTAAACCAAAACAAAATAACTACATGATACGAAAGACAGAATTCCAGGACAGAAACAAAATCTTTTCGACTGCTTAGGCGTTTTAATACTCTAATTAGCCTTTCCTTTTCCTTAATTTTAACGCACACATACAATCTCATTATATTGTCGTAACTTTGTTGTAAATTTTACCAACTTATTTTTTTTGATACACATGTGTCTATGTACAACTACACATACACTTACAAGTGTTACTGTTGTATAGTATTTTGCAATACTTTTGTGTTAATCACATTAATTTAGCCAAATGGGAGAAAATAACCTGATGCGAGACGATGAACGTAGAGAAAGTGAGAATAAGTTTGTTTAACACAAATCGCAAAACGTAAATTGTTAACACCGCAAAATTAACCGCTAGAGGACAGTTTATATTGTATAAAAACAGTTACGAAAAAATCGGGGAAAAAATGTTGTTGTGTAACTGCATTAATGTGACAAACAATTATAAACAAACTACCACACACATTGTACGTAAATATAACCAAATGCATGTGTATGTGTATAGAACAGTGCTGTTTGTTATTAAAGGTTAAACATGCAAAGAAATGTTAATAAACCTTTTTTGTTTTTATATATATGTAGAAAAAAACTGTAAATTATAAAAATATAAATTAAATTAAAAAACCTTAAACGCTTAGGTTATGGTTTTTTGCATTTGCTTTAAAATATCTGCCAAATGACCGAGTCTTTTAGATTTCACCTTTACTTTATTTTCATATGCACTGTTAATTACATGCAGTTGTTTAAAAATACTGCTCTTCTAAACGCTTGACTAGGGAAGAGATTCATAATGTACAGAAACAAACTCTTTCAAAAAAACATACAAAATTACACACCATAAAGGAAGTAAAAGTACAAAATAACATTAAAAAAAAAATGGCAAACATGCTATTAAATGGTATAAATAATGTTTAATTTACGAAACACAAATACAGACGTGCCATCTAGAGGGTTGCAAATTTCGGGCTCCAAAAACACTGACTCCCTAAGCAAACGAAAGCAAAGAAACATTTTACAAACAAGAGTTGATCGTATTTGTTGTGAAATGCTACAATAAGCAAAATTAAAATAATTAGAAAATATTTATAAAATGAATGTTAGAAATTAATAAATTACTTCAGTAGATGGAGAATTCAACGACATTTTTTTTTGAAAAGAGCAGTTTACTTTTTAAGGAATTTTCAGTTCAAAAACATAACATACTATAGAATATTTAATTATATTTTTTCACAAATAAATTTCTCTAATAAAAAGAAAAACTTGCTATAATTTTTCTTAAAACAAAAGACAAAATAAAAATTATTTGAACATTTTTTTACATAAAGAAAATTAAGCAAAAATATCCCCTAAAGAAGATTTTTTAAAACTGTTTATTCAAGCATTAAAACATTCTTTAATATATTTTAAACTAATTTAAAGAAAGACTTAAAAAACTTTTTTATGAATCTGCAATTTGATAGGTTTTGGAGGGCCTTTAACCTGCTTTGTTTTTTCCCTCTTGGCTTTTGCACATAATTCGTTAGTGTTGCCAAAGCAGCATAGAACGAAAGGGTAATGCATACTGAAATAGTTTTTGCAGCAGAATTTGGTTTTTGTTTTATTTCTTGTCTAGAAGGATTTCAAGATATTGCATAAATAAGTTATTAAAAAAATCGTGACACTTTGCCTTATATATTTGTAAAATATATTATTGTAGAAAAGTGCAGTAAATTTATTGTAAATTCTTGAATTGTTGACCACAGTGATTTAATAAATGTGAGAGTTTTCATACACCCAAAACTTCAATTATATAGCAATAAGTGGTGATGTCGTGTTATCTCTAAAACTTTTATTGTACCATTTCGACAAAGTTTTAAACTTTAAATTTAGCAAAAGAAACATTGTTAGGACTGGATTTCACAGAATTATATCCGTAACGTTTTTCATTGACGGACATTATGTTTGAGCTAAAGGCTTAGCTGGCAACACTAGTTCTCACCAGCATACATTGTGGCTACAGCCAAAGTACTTGTAATTAGACCTTATGCAATTTTAATTAAGAAAATAGATTTTTTGTTATCTGTTTTAATATTGTATATTTAAAAGTATTAAGGGAAAAGGGTTTTACCATTAAAAATAATAAATAAATAAAGTTTCAATATTGCTAGCACTGAATATAAAATACAAAGTTTAAAGCAGAGTAAAAGCTGGTCTATGGTTTAGATCAAAATAAATAGGGGGTATTAGAGAGCAGCTTTGAAATTTTTTTTGGAATTTTTCAATTGTTTAGTATAATTTTTGTCTATAGGAAAACTAGTACCTGCTATAGTATGTTTTGACTACTAAATATGACAAATTCAAAATGTGCCAGTTATAAAAATGTTCTCTGCGTATGTTTTTAGAATATAAAATTTAAAAAGTCATTTATCAACAAAATTGTCTTAGTCTATGCGCAATAAAACTAGAAGTTATTTAACATCCAAACTATTAATTTATTGCCTTATTTTTAAAGCATTAGTTATAGCTTTTTAGCTTTCTAAATATTTTTGTACATATATGACGATTAAGATAGAAGTAACTTCTAAATAGCCTTAAATTATATTGAAATTGTATTATTCTTCGAAATTAAAGTAGCAACATTTTGCAATTTAATAACAAAGAAATTCCATAAAATAGTAGTGCGATTGCAGACACATTGCAGCTACTTAAACAAATTAGTTAAATTGTAATTCAGATATTTAGTATAAAATATAAATTTCAATTTTCAAATATTTTACATATGTATTTAAAATGCTACATTAAAACTTGTTTAACTTTAAAACATTATTTAAAATATTTATTTTGTGCTGTTGTACAAACTGCTATGAAGTGCTGCAAATTAAATATACAACATTATGGCGAATGCCACGATAAACAACTGCGACAAATGCTGCCAAGTGTTTATTTTTGGTTTTCTTTTCTATTTTGTTTCTTTTTTAATTATTTTTTATTTATAGCCAGAGGATTCTCTTTTGGCAGACACTTAACGCTAATTGAAGCAAAAACAAAAATCATGAAGCAATCTTTAAGATCTTTAATTGTGCGCATAATTAATATGGAAACGGGGTAAATAAACACACCAAGACTTGCACTTGCAGGCGAGTAAAGGCAAGTAAAGAGCCAAGTTTGTGTGGGGCTTGAAAAAAAATGCAACAACCAAATGTCGTTTTATGGCAGCGTTGCAAAACTGAAATAGTTTTTATTTTGTTTAAGAAGCAGACTGCAAAAGAAACTAAGAAGAGTTTTCAACATTTATAGTTTTCCATAACTAGTTGAAGTAGATGACAAAACTTTAAAAGAAATTTATTTAAATAATTGTAAAAAATGCATTTAAAATAGTCAAAAATGCTTTAAAACTATCAACTTAATAAAAAAATTACGAATTTGAATCAAATTTTCCAACTTTAAATTTTAAAAAAACTAAAGACATAGTTTTCCCCCTTTAGTATTAAATTTAACCAAAAAAACGTTGCCTTTTTGGTATTAAAAACTTAATTTAATTTAAAAAAAAAAGAATAAAAATATTCAAATTTTTTTTTTAATTTTCTTAATATTTAATTTTTTATTAAAATTAACCGATTACAAATAGAAAAAAAATCGATTTTGAATAAAAATTCCAAAGAAAGATATTCTCAACTTAAAATCATCAAATTATCTGCAATTATGAATAAAAAATATTTCTCGTTTTAAAAACATCCAGAGAAAATATTAAGATTGACCAAAAAAACATTCACAAATACTTTTTATAACATATTTTTTTTGATATAAATTTTTTTTAAGAATTTCATGAATTTGTATTAAAATATTTTTTAGAATCGTTTAGAAAATGGTGCAAACATTTGCTTCATTCAAATGTTTGCAAAGGGGATTTTTTTCATTTATTAATCACGTTTGCTCTTTTGAGAAGTTAATTAAAAAATTTCAAACTTCATTTAAGTAAAAATAATTTTTAGAGAATTCTGTCCAAAGTCTTACAGGCAAATGGGCTGCTCAGAAAATGTTCGTGTTATTATTAAAACAATAAAATCAAAATTTTAAAATATTTCAAATATAAGACTGTTTAGTTTTAGCACCCCCTTTTCTATACCCCCTTTATTATTATTAAAATATTCTTTTGTAAATTTTTTTTATTGTTACTTGATTATTTGTTTGAATGCGTATACCTTCTCGTCCTCCACCATTTACAATTTTAGTTTTTTATTCTTGCTGCTTAAAAAAAACTGGTGATTACGATTTTAATAAAAAATAACTTGTGTTGTTTGTATTATTTTCGCTATCAGCAGTGGGACTAGAATAATCAAGCAAATAATAAAATTAAATTTAAATACATAAAAATTTAACAACATAACAATCAAGATTACTTTTGCTTGTGAACCATATATGATATATAAAGGAAAAAAAAAAATAAATATTTAAATAAAATTAAATATTTATTGGAAAAAAAAAGTTTTTTTCTAGGCCTTTTTTATGAGTGTTTTAATGTTTGAGTAAATAAGTTTTTATTTAAATGTGTGGCAACTATATTTGTTTTATCTTTTTACATAATAACCATACAAATATACATATGCATATACAACAGTGTATATACAAACTGTGTGTACATCAGTTGTTTAACAATATAGACATGTTTACAATTACATTTTTAAACAAATAAAAGCCCCCATCTATGTTTGTTAAGCATACATGTGTGTATGTGTGTGTAGTTCTATAGAGTAGTTTTAGCAGTGGCATGAGTTTGTTTATTTAATTGGTAAATAAAAACAATTGAGTGGCCACAAGCACCCCTACACACACATAATGACTATGAGAGACAGAAACTTTTTATAGCGTATACTGCCACCCCGGTGTTACATATAAAAACATATTCTTTAAAACAAATGCAGTACCGCGCAATTAAATAGCAGTGGGGATTTTTAAATACAATTTTTTGGATTGATTACACTATAATGTGCTTCATAAGATTTATAAAGAAATAATAAAGGAAATGCCATAACTGTTAAGAAAAATCTGATTTCAAATATGGAGCAAATAAATAGTTGTGAAATTTATTTCAGAAAATGTATTTATTTGCTTTGTGCTGTATATTTAGTAAAAAATCAAGACTTTAAATGGTTTTCTTCTGTCAGATTTTTTATATATCGAAAAATTATTTTTATTTAAAAACTATCTGCTATAGTTTTTTGTTACATTTCTTAAGCTGTATTTACAAAAATTTAATAAAAATTAATAGAACATTTTTTGTTTAGACAGTGAATGAATTTAGCTTAAGTCTTAAAAGTAAAAAATTTTATTTATAAATATTTACTGCCTTAAAGTTAAATAAGTTTCCTTTACTTAGTAGCCTTTTCCTTTTATTAAATATTGTTTTTTCGTTTAAAAAAAAATTAACTTTGCCATTTACCATGATATTTTTATAAATTTCGAAAATGTATTACCTTCTACAAGAGCCTTTAACTAATTACTTAGTATAAGAAAAATTAGTGCCACGGTTGGACTTAAATTGTCTTACTTAGAGAGCTACTGAGTTTTTTTTAGGGACAAAAAGAAAACTTGAAAGAAACACTGCTAACATTCAAAGTAAAATTTGGTTCTGTTGTTTTAAGATTTACCGATTACAAACACTCTCTCATTTATAAATATTTTCTTATTCAAGGTTAAAAATTAAATACATACAATCATTATTTTCCTTAATTTTTATTTTTGGCTTCTCTGCTTTTATAAATGTTATATTCATTCGATTGTCCAGCGAAGATAACGCATCACAGAACACATACTGATACAAAACAACCTTCATAACGTTTTAATGGTTAAATTAATGAAAAAAAAAGAAAAAAACTAACAAATTAACGAAAGCAGCAGGAAAAAAAGGTTCAGCTTAATTCAATGGAAAATTACGTAAATATTGATTTATCGAAATTTGTTTTTTTTTCGACCAAATAACTTTTTTTTTATAATAAATACATTTTACAGGGAAAAAATTTGTTGATTTTATTTTTTTTGTGCATTCCTCATTTAACATTCAAATAATTGCTAAATAATTGAAAATCTAAAAAAAGTTGATTATTTATGCAAATGGAAATTTGTATGTTTGAATGTTTTAAAGAAAAACATTAATAAAACAAAATGCATTGTAATGAAAAATGTTATCAGTTTGTAAAACGATATTGAAAAAAAAATGTACTAAAAAAGGAGAAAACGAGGGTGGATACCAATTAAAAACGCAAAAGGTTTAAAGTAAATCTATAAGGTTTCATAAATAATCCCTGATTTTTTTAAATTTTTTATTTAGCCTCGTTTTTATGGTCTTCAGAAAACAATTTTTTCTCATGCATAATTAATTTTTTGTTTTGTTTCATTATCAAAATCTAAATTAAATATTAATTGAATTGTTATTAGCAAAATTACAAACAGAAACATCGAATATAAATGATGCATGTTATTTGTTATACAAATTTATTTATACAAATATATTTTCCATATGAATATTAAAGTGGAATTCAAACTACCAAATAAGTTTTTAAAACTAAAAATTTAACACAAAAATATATCTAGAGTTTAATGAGTAACAAATGTTTGTTCGTTACGCTATGAAATTTTTTAACTAAGATATCTGAGAAATTACAAAAGCTATTGCAGAGTTTTCCTGTAGGTTTTGTTTAGAAATAAGATTTTTTTCCATAAAAACAGAATAAATAACTTTAATTGTAAGTCTATATATTTAACCTTGTTGTTATATATTTAAAACACATTTTTATTGATTTTCGCTTTATAAATGGCAATTTTTCTATTAAGTTAACTACAAAGCCATTAAGCTTAACAAGAAGAATTTTTCTTTAAGCCCACAAAGTACAATTCTGGTGGGATGCTGATCTGGGTTAAGTTTTTATACAGCAAAATATTATAAAATATTTGACTTATTTAGAATAATTGATTGATAACAACTTACATATGTGCCCTATAAGCAGTATATACTAGAGCACTACAATTCAATTCAAGACAACGCATGCACTTTCTTATTCAAGTGATCAAAGTTTGGATGATATGCGTGTTGTGTATTGGTTGTTACTAAGCTTATTGCATATACATAGCATTGCACTGTTTTAAGAATATAAGCGTAGGAAATCATTCCTTTTTTCAGAGTGAAATAATATATTTACTACTGCTCAATTGCAATATTTAGTTTAAAGTATTATAAAATTAATATATAAAAATATAAAAATACATTAACAAATATTACTTGATATGAAAAACTCTTAATCCGAATCTGATTGAACAAACAAAAACAAGCAAGAAAGACACTGAAAATAATATAAAGTAAAAGATGTAGCAAAATTGTTTATAGTTAAAGCAGTTGCACTTTCTTAAAACCTAAGGCAACGGAGCGTATAAGTAATATATGAATATTTAATATAAATTATACGCCGTGTAGAATGTCAGTGTTTAAAATAAAATAAATATATGCCGAAACCGGTAAAATTTTTAACTTAACATCTATTAAAATTTGTAAATTAATTTTTAATTTATCAAAAAATTTTATACCAATAATTTCTCTTTAAATAGGGAGTTTTAAATTAATTCAATAATCATAGAGTTTTTTTTCAATTAGGATTTAATAAAAAATGTTGTTCTTAAATAGTTTATGTTAAAGTGTTTGTTATAAGGTAGTTTTAAATACACTCTCTTCTTATGTGATTATTTTTCAATAATAAAGCTTTAATAATTGTTTTATTGATTATAAATTTTATACATTTTTTTTTGATTAAAAAATTGTATCGTTTTTATCTTTGTAATTAATAACAACAATTTTTTTTAGGTATTTATATTTTTAAATATTTATAGATATTTTTTTTTTGTTAATTAATTTTTTATTGTATTATTTTCTTTGTGAATTAAACTTTAATACTCCGTTGCTCTTTTTACAAATATATAAACTAAAAGAAAACCAAGGACCGCTTACTATAAAAAATGTTATTAAATATATTAATATAAAACTAGTAAGAGCGTTATATTCGGCTTTACCGAATCTAATATACCCTTCACTTCGTTCTCTATGTGTGTAAATTGGTACATTTTTTTCAA
>NDXZ01008418.1:3162-18127 GCA_003055125.1 Paykullia maculata | reverse complement strand
AGAGAGCAAATATGTTGCTAGCCAGATTAAAAGTAAACACTTGTGTGGAGCGCGTGTGTTTTTAAATACATAAATCACTTTTTGTAGACTTGGCTACACAATTTTGATAAATCTTTGTGCAAACCTTTAAATCTAAAGTTATTGCCACAATTATATGTTTGATCTGATAATTTTTGATACAATTTTGTTCTCATTTTTCTAAAATAAAAAAATCAGGGATAATAAATAGTTTTTAATATTTTGTAAACGAAATCTCTCTTTAATCGTAGTTGTGTAAAAGTGAGTCAGATTTTTTTTAACTGTTAAAATTTAAATTTTTTCATAATCGTTTTAATAAAATATTTATTTGGTTAATCCTAATCAGTTCAAGCCTCATGTTTTCTGTATCGCCCTTAGAAAAATTGCCAGGATCTTGAGGGAAAATTTATATTTTATGACTAAAAAAGTGCCTTAATTACATCGATTATCGATAGTAACAATCAAACTTCAGTTGCAATATCCAGATACGCAATTGCACTTGACCATGGTGGTATAACTAGAAAAAGTGATTGACTGCATCTCGTATGCAACTTTATGTATACAAAGTTTTATACATAAAGTTTTATAATTTAAAATTACCAGAAAAAAAAAGAAATGTTTAAAAAAACATAAAAATTTGTTATGAATATGGATGGGAGTTGATAAATAAAATTGACATCCATTATTTGCCAGTTGTCAGATGCAATTCCTTTTTCGGAAACTGGCACCACAACTGAGATTCGATTGCTATCGATAATTAAACCATATTCAATATTAATGGCGCTATAGTTTTTAAGTACGAATTGTACTAAATTCACGATATCTGTTAAATTTCCAGCATTAATTTTAGAAACTTTTAATACAATTTTTGTACGACTGTTGTTTACGCAAGTGTTCCTTTTTACACATTTTCTAAATATTTAAGTTTAGTAAATAATTTTTTTTGTCACAATTTAGTGTCTTCAATATAAAAAGAGAAAATAGGTTCAACTTTGTCAAGAAGCTAAATCTTTGAGAATATTTCAAAATATTTATTCAAAAAGTAAACGTTGTCCCACTTTAAGGGGTGTTGAATACGGATATTGAATAAAATTTTGTAAATATTTCTTGTGTTTTAATATGAAGCTTCGACAGTTGACTCATGTCATATAGAAAGATATGTGTTTTAACATCAAATGATATCTTACTTTCGCCATTTGGCAGTTAAAGTTGTAGAAAAATGAGTATTTAAGGAATTTATAATTTTCTTTTATATTTTGATTGAAAGCAAGAAACACATTCATTCAATAGCATTTTTTTTAACATCTTCCAGTAATTTCTTTTTTGTAGTATTAAGTACAACTAAGGACCTTAGGACGTGAAAATAAATTGCATTTTTAGTCACGATTAAGCAATATTTTCAAATGCCAACAATTCCACTTTATATCGATAATGAATTGAAATCCAAAGTACCAAAGTTTATTTATTATGCATTTAATGTTGGCGTAATGTTAAACTTTTATTGAAATTTGCAACCAAAATTGAATGCAAACTTAAATTGCAAATTATGAAAAATAAATAAAATTATTATAAATTATCCTTAAAATAGTAAAAAAAAAAAATCCCTTTTCATGAAAATAAATTGCAAATTTAACATTTAATGTAACTTTTTTCAAATGTCTAGCAACATTTGCTGTCTGTACGTGCGTATTAGCCACAACGTATGCTCTTAAAAGCTGCAGCTCGCTCTCTTTTCTTTTCTTTTTTGTAGGGTTTTTTTATTTCGTATTTTGATTCTTCATTTCTTTTTTTGTTAATTATTTTATTGAAATGTTGATATATATAAATATCAATTTATTTTAATGAAATAAAATAATAAAAAACAAAAAATGTGCAAGAAACTGATATATGCGTTTGAAATATTCAAACTTTCTTAATGTAAAACGAGAAAATTAAAATTAAAATTAAAACAAGACAAAGTTATTGGTTTCAACTAAACGAAGAAATTATTAATTAATATTTGAACAAAACTAATATTTAACCTGATCTCTTGGGTCATGTGGTTGATGTTGTTGTGTTGGTGATGGATGATGGCCAGGCAGATGATCCTGCTGTTGCAGTTGGGAATGATGTTGATGATGAGTATGTGGATGTGGATGTGGATGTTGATGATGATGATGTTGGTTTGGACTATTGTATGTATGTTGCTGTTGCTGTTGCAGTTGTTGTGTTGGTGCTGGTGCTGGTGCAGTAATTATTGATCTTTGTGTTATATTGGTAAAATGTTGTGGTGGCTGCTGTTGAGGTGGTAGTGGCACATGAAATGACGTTGGCGCCGCTTCATTCTGGTTGCTGGTATTAAAATGCGTTTCCATTAAATTTGCTGTTGCATTGGGGAGATGTGCGCTAACAACATTAAGAGATGATGATGGTGGTGGTTGGGATGGTGGTGGTAGAGGGAGGGGCGGTAAAGGTTGTGACCACAAGTGAGGAGTATGCTGCGTTAGATTATGGTGTGACATCTGCTGTTGTTGTTGTTGTTGATGGTGGCGGTGCTGTGATTGCTGTTGCTGATAAGCAAACATTGTTGAGGCAACAGCTGCTGTTTTTTCAGCAGCCTGTAACATTGTATACTACGCAACCGCTGCTGTCGTTGAGGTATTTGCAGTTGGAGCTTGCGATGGCGCTGTGGGTGGTGGTGGGGGCGGCGGTGCTGGTATCTGTTGCTGATTAGATGAGGCGCTCGTTGGCGTCGCCATCGCCGTCGTCGTCGTCGTCGTCGTCGCATTACTATTGTTTAATTGTAGACTATTACTACCAACACTACTACTATTACTGCTTGTACCAATATTACTACTGTTGGTGCTGTTACTACTGCTGCTGCTGCTGTTGCTGCTGCTGGCCAATGGAGAGTTATTATTTGAACTTAAAATATTACTTTTCAAATGTTCCGCCGCACAAATTGTTGGTCCGCTAGCTGACGCTATACTATTGCTGGCATGTAGTTGATGGAGAGCAGCGACGTTGGCGGCGGCAGCTGCTGTATTAATGGTGGTGCTGTTATTGCTGCAGCCTCCCAGCGAACTACTATTGATGCTATTCTGACTAAGACTACTGTGAGAACTGGCTGCTGTACCACAACTATTGCTATTTGTACTACTGTTGCTGACATCGTTGAAAGCAGCCGTTGGTGTTATTTGCGAACTGCTGTTGCTGTTCTCGTCAGCCGACATAACCATCGAAGATTTGCTGCCAACATGCGTTTCCGAGTTAACATTGCCACCAGTACTTTCAGCACCACTTGTATTGTGACCATTATCGCTTGTGGACATTGAGGACGTCGTTTCTGGAGCCTCTAATAATTTGCTTGATTCGGTCGCGGTGTTTTTACATTCTTTACTCGTCGTTGCCGAGTTCATAGCTGCAGTTGTTGTAGCTGAGGAGTGTAAACCCATTCCCTGTGTTTTCTTTTCGTTGGCTGCTGTCTCTTGCATTTTTTGCTGCAACTGTTGCTTTTGCTGCAGACGATATTCGAGTGAATTGGCGCTAGTTCCAGGGCCTCGCGAAACTTGAAATAGAACCCTTGAAATTATCAAAGCGACCTGTTGATCGAGAATGTGTGACATGACCAGACCCAAAAGTCTTTGCTCTTGTTGCATAAATAGAGATCGGTTGTCGGGATGTTTAGCTAAATGCAACAGGGTGCCAGCTGTTCTTCTTAGCATGTCTAGACTGGTACCCATGGAATCGGGATTTTCTCGCAAGTAGTTTATACCATGTTGGTTGGCCACTCCCAGGGCAGTTTGTTCGGCCTGCTCGATAAAGGCCACTAAATAGGAGATACAAGGCGACTGCAGGGCCACTGTACGAGCCATGGCACTATCGGCGGCAGCCAAATAATGCAACAGATTAACCGAAAATTCGCGTAGAACTTGATCTTCGTTGCGGCATAAATGGCGCGTGAGTACAGCGCACAGTTTTTCTAGTCTTGAGTGTGGAGGTGTGGCAATCACTAGATCGACATTATTGTCGGTGACACACAGCTTGCAGAGAGCCTCCAGGGCAAGTCTTTGGGGTGAAAGCGACGAAGCTGGGCCACACGATGGAAAGGGATCTTGACCAAGGGCACTAGGACACACAGCCCAGTGTAGCAGGCCATCGATTAAAGGTCTGGCTATCAGCTCTTCGTAACGCGATAGATCCAAATGCCCTGTTATGTTGGCCATTATCACAAGCATATTTTCACGTATACTTATCAAATACTCCCACCACCACTCACGTTCGCCCTGCAAAGAACTGCAGGAATCGAAAAAATCAGAGTCTTCTTCGGTGCTTCGGTTGTAGGTGTGATTTTTAGGTGTTCGGGGCAAGTGTTCATGATTGAGTAGCAGCAGACGTCCCAGTACGGCTAAGAAACGGGAAGATTTGGCTAAAATCGATTCATTGCCGGGCACAAAACTTAAATTGCGGAAAATGTTTGAAATGCAAATGCAACGACGAGCCAAAGAATCTTGACTCTCATTGACCAAATACAAACTGGCCTCATCGCGGGTATAACACTCATCTTCCAGAGAAGAGGAGGGTCGCCGACGTTGCAGCACTAAGGCTGGATCTCGTACTGTTGACTTGGGATCAAATTTCTGTTGTTTTGCCGTATCTTTGGTAGTTATTGTTTCCAATTCCATGTCTACCTCTCGACAGTCACTGTCTGAGGGTGCAGCAGCTGCTAACATTTCACTGTCTTCCTCACGAAGTTTTACTTCCGACTGTTTTTCTGGTATTTCCAGTTTTGTTTTCTTGGCTTCAATATGCTGAAGGGTTTGTGCTTCACCGGCTAATGTGCTATTGTTGCTATTTAGGCTGGTGTTGCTTTGGGCATTTAAAACGGAATTGTGGAAAAGTCGACGTTTCTTATTAAAGGTGTTTTGTTGCAGTCTGGCCTCGGCTTCGTCATCTTCTTGATCTGTACTTACAATAGTAGAAGCTGTTTCACTATCTTTTACACTTTGCTCTGGATTTTCGGATCTAGTCCCTTTTATATCATTATTGCTGCTGCTACTACTTTCCTCCTCCTTTTTCACCAATAACGTGGTGTCTTTAGTCTTGTTTTTGTGCTGCTGGTTGCCTTTGATGTAACGGGCAAATGGAATGTCTACAAATTCTGACTTGAACACATCAATAATGCCCGCATTTATGTCTGCGTCTGTGAAACCATATGTCCAGGCATTGCTGCCTACAGGAGCAGTTTCCTCATAATTGCCTTTGAACTCTGAGTCCCATGACTTGAGGCCATCGGTAATAAAAATATCTTCTTCGGCAGGCTGGAGACGCACGGGTAGACCTTTGCGCGACATCATCGTATAATTGGGTGTATGGGACAGTAATATCACACGCTCATCGGGATTGGGTAGTTGCCTAACTTGACCCAAATCGATTCCTTCATCTTCATCCGAATCATAATTGTGATCAGGAACATCTTCAGCGAATAAACGTTCGTTATCCAAGTCGTAAGCTGATGGTATAGTGGTATTGTCATGCAATCTGGTTTGTTTGTTTAAATCCAGTTCTGCTTTCATTTGGCTTTCACATGGCCGCTTACGCTGGCTGCTGTGTGTGATGGTGCGCCTGCAGCTGGCGATCTTTTTAACACTTTTAACACCATTTGATAAATGCTTTCCACTCTTTTCTTCATCGCTAAACATGTCGGCAAGATTCCTCTGAAAATGCTCCAGCAAAAGGGTCAACAAACCAGGCAAATGGGCCAGGCCAAAGTATTGTACAGTAGAATCATCAAACAGCAGCACATTTAGCACATCCAAAGCCCAAGTACACTCGGTTAAAAGTCCTGAACGCATAGACATAAACAAACGCCAGGGATCGACGGGGCAAACATCGGATTTATTTAAGCGTTTACGTTTGTATAATACCGGTGTGGTAGCTTCCACACTGTCGGGTGGAAACACAACTTCCTTCTTTATTAGTTGCGCAGTAGGCGGTGCAAAAGCTTGTGGTGGCTGGTGTGGCGGTTGAGCTGGAGCTGCTACACTGCCAGCGGCAATATTGGGACCACCAATAATGCCAATAGGTTTCTGTTGAGGGCCTATGGCTGTGGGAGGCATTATGCCAGTTCCAGCAGGCCCTTGTGTATTTCCAGGAGGTACACTTACACTAGTACCGTTGCCAGTCTGTGATGGTGGAGGCATTGGGAAAGCTGGTTTACCCATGTTTACAGATGGTATTTGAGTACTACCGCCTGAAGCGTTGCTAGTGTTGGGAACAGCACCGGATGGCACTGTTGGTGGACCCACGCTAGGACCCATATTCATGGCACCGCCGGGACCGCTAGTAGGCATACGTTGTTGTTGACCAGAACTGGGTGGCCTTAAAGGGGATCCTGGCGCTCCACTTAGTGGTGCTCCAGGTGCACCAGTGCTAGGTCCACCCATTTGTGCCCATTGTGGTGGTGTAGGTTGTTGCTGTCCCTGCTGCTGTTGCTGATAGGGTGGTTGCGGCTGTTGTTGTTGTTGTTGCTGCTGCTGCTGTTGTTGTGGAGGTGGTGGCTGCTGTTGCTGCTGTGGTGGATAGCGATGTTGATCCCATTGTGAGGCACCAGAAGCTGGTAGCTGCTGTTGGCCGGGTGGCCCCAAAGGTCCTGTAGGCGGAGCTGCGGTTCGTGGCGGAGCTCCACCCCACCCCTGGGGAGTTGGTGATGATGGATATTGGTTGCGATATTGATTTGAACCACCTTGCCAACCTCCTTAAAATAAAACAAACAAATTGATTTATATTACAGTTTTTTCTTTCAATTTAGCTGTTCAAAAACTCACCGTAAAGCTGGGGCCGCGTATTATAGCCTGGATAAGGTTGTGAGTCTTTAACAAAATCTGGATGACGTCGTGGCTGCGGACCCTAATAAGCAACATCACAATATCAAACAGACAAAAAAGGTCGTCGTAACAAATAGATTTCAATTTTAAAAATTAAAAAAAAAACAAAAAAATTTATATGAAATCAGTTTAATGTTTGCAAATAAAAAACCAATTTATTTTAATTTTTTTACCTGATCAGGTGGCCTATAATATTCTTGTTGGCCAGGAGCACCAGGTGGGGGATACGGTGAGCTGCCCGGTTGTGGTGGAGCGCTTTGAGGTGGACCACCTGCAGTCGTTGGAGCACCAGGGGGTGTAGGAGTCTGAGAACCACCGGGCGGTGGTTGGCTGTATGGACGATTACCATAAGGACCATACTGATTCGAGCCAGAAGGTGGCCTAATTACAACGGAGAATTGAAAAATTATTTTTATTATTATTTTATGCAACAAACTTTACGGTTAAATCAATATATGAAAGTAAATGTGTATTAAGAAAACAATACAATTGTGTACGGGAGTGTATTTATGGAACATAAGTCAGTGCTATGAGTTTTAGGTTAATTATGTATTAAGAAAAGATTAAAGTCACTCACGCTTCTCCCTCGGGTCCATAGGGAGGATACATGTTACGATTCTGTGGCGGAAACTGACTTTGCTGCTGGCCAAATTGGGCAGGAGGCCCGGTAGCGTTGTACTGATCCCCTGAACCATATTGTCCATAAGCTCCGGGTTGGCCAGGATAAGGAGAACCTAAAGCATAAATAAGGTAAACAAAATAATGTATGAAAAAATCTCAAAAATTAGAAGTTAAAAGGAAAAAAAGAAAAGAAAATAAAAAAATACAAGAAATTTACACAACTCCACACAAAAGGAGCAAAAAATTAAGGGCAAAAACACACCAACAACAGTAGCTGTCATTTTAGCATTTTTAGTGCTACATCTAGCCATTTTTTCTAACGGCCATATGTATAAAAAAAAATTCGCGTGAAGTTAGAACAGAGTTGAATTATAATACAGTAACAAACTGTAAGTGAGCTCTGCCAAATTATTGCCAACTTGTATAAAACAGCTGTTCAGTATTATGGATGGAAAAATCGAATGACAACACCAGGGTTGCTAAAATCAAAAAAATAGACATTTTTGCATTACAATACGGCTTCGCAAATTTTCAGAGTTGATTTTTTAAAATTTAGCGGCCGATAAAAGTTCATTATACAAAAACATTTTGTCAAAGAACTGCTTAGGCAAAACGGCATTCTAGTTGGCAGCTCGTAACACGTAGTGTATAAACTCTGTGGCTAAATTTGCATTATACATATGGCGGTAAGTTTGATTTACCCAAAAATTTTTAGCACTTTTGTTTTATTATTTGACATTATAGAAAAAGGAAAAAATGAGTTTTAGTCCAAATAAAACGAAAAATATCATTGGGGCTATATAGATACATAAATAAAAGAACAACTCTGGGATATAAAACTAAATACAAATGTTTTTTGAATCCAAGTATATATGTAACTTCAGAAATTCAATTAACGATTATGCTTTTAATATATTAACTAACTTTGTTTTAAGAAAAAATATTAGAACATTTAAGCACTTTGTTTTCTACGCTTTAGCACTTTAAATATTTCATCTTATGGCAACACTGTAAATAATGTCTAAACAATTTTTTTGCAAAATTTAAATTAAAATAGATGTAGTTTATAAATTAATTTTAAATTAAATAAAGTAACCGTTATTCGGATGTATCGAATTTTAAATACCCTCCATCAATAACACTTATTAACGGCAAACGGTTATGAGCCATTTACGAAACATTTGAATTTTTTTTTTTTTTTTTTTTCTATAATAAATATTAACAGACAATTCCTAAAAACGATTTTCGTTAATCGTTGAGTTTCTATTATTATGATCTTAAGTCATATCCCAGAGCTAGCTGTTTACTTACTTATATGGCCCTAATGATTTTGAATATTTTCCGTTTAATCCAATGGGTGGCCTAATTTATTTTAAGGTATTTTCAATTGTCCCAAATAATAATAATAAAAAAATTCTAAAATAGGATTTAGCATTTTTTTTTTGTAAATCTTTTGTGCCAACTTAAAAAATAAGTGCCAGATCAAGTTCTAAAAATGCAAAAAATGGCAAGCCTGTATTTATGTATGAAGTTTAATAGAATAGATGGAGAAAACAAATACATAATCAGCTGGCGTTGTGAGATAGATTCCATATGGTTGTAATGTGTATTCTTTACGTTTGTACACAAAAAGCTACTGATAAAACAAATTTTGTGTGAAAAAATAATGTAAAAAGCAAATACAGTCATGGTTTTTTTGCTTACATACATACATACATACTTATGTAATAGTTTATGGTTAGATTGTGCTGACTTTCAATATCAAAATTCCTCAAACTTTGAGGTAACAATTAAAAATTACAAATATATTTAAATGTCATCTAGAGGCTTAGAAATTTACATTTTATTGAAAATAAGTACATGTAACAAACATTTATATTAGGTTTTTTTGTTTATACTTATGTATTTTTTAATAGTAAAATTTCTCAAAATTTACTTGGTTTTTTTATATATGTATGTATGTATAAATTATGTCTCTTTTCAGCTTTCACGATCTGTAGGACACCTGGGCGGACATCGTTAAATCGACTTCGGTCCATAAGTATTAAGATTCGTAAAGGCGTTTAATGAAAGTTCCAAGCACAATGAAAATATCCTATACACTTGTCACTAATGGTGAACTGTATTAAAATTATGTTTGTTTGTTTAATATTATTATTACCCTCAACGATTTATCTCAAACATATCTTACAAATGCCGAATTTCTATAAAAAAAAAAATCATTTGGCAGCCTTTACCACGTAAATAAATACAAAATACAGCGACAGAGTAATAGCAAAAGAGAAGCAGACAGAAAAAGAATAAGAGAAAATAATTTAATGATTCATCTGTTAGTAAATGTACCTGGTGTACGAGACACCGGTGGCGGATATGGTCCACCAGGAGGATAAGGTGGTCTTATGCTGGGAACAAGCGGTGGATGAGTTTGTGGAGCACCTGTAGGTGTTGGTGGTGGTGGGCCACTTGTGCCACTGGTACCAGTTGTATTAGAAACTGGCACAACACCAACGCTGCCTGCAGGCTCATCAAATGGATTTTTTACACTTATATTATTACCGCCACCAGCAACGCCCCCTCCACCGCTAGGTGTCGTTGATGTTTGATTATTCGTAACTTCATTATTAACATCACCATCCAACCCCATCAACATTTCATAAATAGTGATGAGTTAGTGTTTATTTATGTGTGTGTGCATGTGTGTGTATAATAGCGAGACAAAAATAAAACAAACGTTTCAACGATGGTGGGTTTGATGGTTAAATGTTATTGATTGATTGGTCGGTTCGTTGGTATGTTGGTTGTATGATGTTTGTTGGAGATTTTAAAATTTATTTATGACAACAACATTGAAGATGGATGATTTGTGTTACGTGTTTGTTTAAAATAAAAAATAATAAAAATTAAATTAAATAAAATTAAACATGTGAGATAGTATAGTCACGTTTAAGTTCGACTATATTATACCCTAAACCATAATAAATTAATAATTAAATAACTTGTGCTGAATCCTTATTGCGATTCTGACATTTTACATTACTTAGACAAAGTTTCGATATATATGTATGTGTATTCTTAATAGGATTAGCAGCTGATCTCCGAGAGTGAGCCCTTTATAGGAGCTAGACCGAACCAAGAATTATCACAGAATTTTATAAAGAGAAAATTAAAACTTATTTGTTCTTATTCTTTATAATTTTTGGGCGTTAAGGTAATTTCCAAGGATAGGAACTACATCAAACTCTGTGACAGAAAAAAATCCCTGGGAAGCAATTATTTTTTTCTGGTAGGTGTTGTCGAGTTTAACAATAATTTTTTGGTAAAATTGTTTTTCATACATTTTTTGCACTTAAAAGACAGTAACTTATACATAATTATGTAAGGGTATTGGAGTTAAAACTAATAATAAAGCTTTAACCGCAAAATTTAATTACCGAATTTTAGTTATTTTTAGTTACCAGTTTAATTCCGGAAGAATAATCATATGGGGTCAAGTCAAATAATGGAACAATCATAGCCAAAATCAATAGTGTTCGTAAAATAACTGCGATCTGTACTTTGATAATAAAGTTTACAAGGACAAACAGATATACGGATAAACAGACATGGTTTATCCGTCTTAGAAAATCATTGTAAGTCGATTGGTACAAACATCAGCGCAAAAGCAAATTAACCCAACCATAAATAAATTAAATAAATAAATAAGGTATATTTATACTACGTTTTTACCTGGATGTGGACTTTGCGCATTACTTTGTGAGGGTGGCCTTGGCATTTGTCCTGCTGCACCGTAATCTGGCTGAGGGCCTGGTCCACCAGGATAGCTACCAGGATATTGAGGATAACCATCAATTGAAGTATTTGCAGCACCACCAGGGGCTGGGAATGAATCTTGTGAATTTGATGAACCAGCTAAAATATTTGCAACCACCACTTTTTTAATACTTCATTGTGTTCTCATTTTTTTATAATTAAATAACAAATAATTTACCTGGCGATGGTACTGAAGCTGCTTTGGTTGATTTTTTCTTTGTACCAGCCTCCACTTGTTGTATTATCGGCAATGGATCTATATCACCGCGATCGAAATGACACTCAAATGCCAATAGATTTTTAGTATAGTGTTTACGTAACGTATACGCAGCACTACTGCTTGCACCAATGCCCAATAGACCGGCAATATCTTTCCAGGTTTTACTTTTGGTAACCTTTAGTTAAGTTAATACATATGTACGAATTAAACATAGAAAAGAGGGCAAAATGTAAAAAATATTACGTTAGTTTTTACAAAACTCTAAAAAGTTGATTAACGAAAATTTTTCTTAAAGATATAAAAAATACAATTTGAACAAAAAAAAAACAGAAATCTATTAAAATGCATACTAAAACACACATAAATAATGCATCAAAATGCAGGCATTAATTAATGCATTTTAATAAAAGTTACATATAAGAAATTTTACGAGTTATACATACATATACATATATATTTAAAAAAAAAGAGTTTTATGAGAAGTTACTTTGTTGGGAAGAGTTAGGTTCTATTCACAATGTCTTTTCTGCATAAGTAAACATTACCTTAAACCCCAAATAGTAAAATTAGGGCTTACATTTCGAGATCAATTTTGGCCTAAAAAGCTTCTGCCTATAACCCAGTAACATCTTTAAAGCTCACTTTTTGCTATAGAATTAATCTGTTGGATATCGATTACTATTATTAATTATTAAGGAATTTATTTCGAACTTAAAACTGTTACAGACAAAATTCAGACCTAATGTTATTAAAAAAAGAGTAAATAATTGTAATAAAAATATAAAAAAAGTAACAGGGGGCAAATTACGGCAGTACCAAGTATTTTTTTTTATTTAAAAACGATTTCCAACAACTGCCTCAATAAAAATATATATAATGAAAAAAAAAGAAACAAATAAAATTTTATTCATATACAAACAAATCTAATAGTAGTAAAAATATATAAGAACTGTTTGTGTTAAAAAGAAACAAATAATTTATTTCTTTTTTTTTACCCAAATTTGTTGTAAGTACTTTATAGTTTTATCTATAAAGTTTTATCTATCGTGAATAAATGTTCCCTAAAATTTTGTTCCCCTTTCCCAAAATTACAATCGTGAATAATTATTCCCTTGAAATATGTTCCCTTTTTGTATTAATTTGTTCACTTTGTTTTGTCTTGGGAACAAAATTTCACATTTGGGAACAAAATTTCACATTTGGGAACAAAATTTCACATTTTATTCACGATAGGGGTGAATATAAAAAAATCCGTAATTATTATATTTTGTCTTATAGAGTAGACAGACGATAGCGTTAATTTGCATTAAAAGCTCATTTATGTGAATTAAAATTTTACTCTGACAGACGACAGTTTTTGCATTTAGTAAACACCTGTTTGTTTTTCACCCATTTTTTTTTATTTTATCAAATGGATAGAAGGCAAAAAATACAACTAGCAGCTATGCTGTTGGTGAAAAGGCACTATTTATTTGAAAGAAAGCTGAAATTACTTTTGCTGAAACTGCTTTATAATGTAAAAATTGTACATACACTAGCAACCATTATTCTGAACATGTTGTTACAAATTGGGATTGCAGTAGGACACTCTGAAATAAGAGACAGACAATTGTGGAAATGTGTAGATTTGATATTAACTTTGTAAATGTGCCCCTTTTATTTTTGTACGTCGCAAATCGGTGGCACGTTCCCTCGACAGCTCTAACAGAACCTGTGCATTGCTACGCACCACACACTTCGCTTCTTTCCCTAGATAATCTTAAAATGGAAATATCTTTATATATTAATATTTTTTTTTTTTGCTAAAAATAATTGATTTTGAAACCATTTTAATTTCAAAATTGTAAACAATTTGACGATGTTGCCATATTGAAATAGCTTAATTCAGTATAAATTCACTTTGTTTCGGGCTGGGGATAATCCACAAGTTAATTTGAATTAAGACTACTAATGCAAATTAACGCTGTCGTCTGTCTACACTATTACTTTAAACCCAATTAAAAGGCCCTACAAATTGTTGAATAAAAGAGGATACTCTCAATTTTTTTTATCCTGTCTGTCGCAAAACGACATCTTTTCACATATAAGTTTAATATATAACCGGTTTAGGCAAGTTTAAAGAAATGTTCTCGAGAATGAAATGTTAAAAAGTAATTTATTCTTCTATTTTTTACTCACAGAGCGGTTATTTTGCTCTTATAAAAATTGCTCTAAAAATAACCTTAACAACTGTCTATCTGGTAAAATAAATTTTCTATTTTTGTGTTGTTTAATAAACCTCATTGAATAAAAAAAAATATAAATAAAGTTAATTTTAAATCAATAGACAACATTTCAAGAACGCTTATCAAAAAACCTTTGTTGTATGTATTATCAATATCTGTTTAAAATATTCATTTCATAATTTTATACCAACAAAATATACTACAACATACTTTTATACTTACTTACTTAGATATATAAAAATCAGGGGTGTCTTTCGAATCCAATAGCTTTCAAAATTTTGGATTAAAAAAAAAACAAACAAATAAATTCTTTTGTGTCACGGATTTCGATAATTTTGGTTTTATGTTCGATTTAAAATTAGTATTCATGATACAAAATAATTTACATTGCCCCTATTACGGCTTACAACTGAACTATACTTCAGTTGAAATTTTCCAATTTGGTATTATGGATAACAACTTGTGTTTGTGGGACAAAACATAAACAAATTAACAAACTCATTACTAGCAGTTGTTTTATTAACAAAAAGTTGAAAGCAGTTAACTAAGATTTTTCGTTTTTTTTTCGTCACAAAAGCATCAGATATTTATTTAACTGTCAAATCGGCACTTTTAAGACTGGCAACATCAATACAATTTCAACCGGAATAAGTTGTAATTTGTTATACCAAAAAAGAGTTAAGTTGTTTTAAAGTTGGGTTGTTTTAACTGAATTGCCCCTATTATGGTTGTAAACCATAATAGGGGCAATTTTTGATTATTTTAAATCCAATTCCGACAGCTATTGGATTCTATGACACCTCTCAACATATTTCAATATAAACTACAAATGTTAAGGATAGTAAAGTAGTGGAAGATGAAAAATAGTAACTACTGAAAGTGTGAAAAAGAAAAATACATTAAGGAAGTGAAGAAAAGTGTATACAAACTTTGGGATTAAAAGAAAAAAAAAAATAATAAAAATAAAAAATCCATCGTTGAAAAAGACTATTATTGCATACAAAACTAACAACATTTAAAAGATCTACAATCATTTTCTTAATGGCTCTTTATACATATGTATGTCTGTATGTTTGTATATCTTTTGCAACAATATGTTAAAAGCTATAGCAGCAATATGCACATACATATGTATATTGGCTAAATGAAACTTTAAACGGGCATTAGGAAAAGTGGAAAATATGACATGCTTTACAAAAAAAAAA
>NDXZ01008413.1:0-11716 GCA_003055125.1 Paykullia maculata | reverse complement strand
TTAAGATTTGGCACAGCCAAATATAGCGCTCTTACTTGTTTTTATGTCAAATTTACTTTCATTCATATGTTTTTTTATGTGTTTTTTTTTTGTTTCGGTTAAGTTTTGGTGTTTTATTTTAAAAATGTTTATAAAATGAATTAATATTTTTTTTTAATTTAATAAATGCAATTTTTTTTAACAAATTCTTTAATTTAAATAGTTAAATAATATAAACTATTTACAACAGATTAAAAAAAAATGAGTTCTTAAAAAAAGCATTGCTGACGTACTGTCGTTGAAAAGTGAACAAACGGCTTAATTTTTGCTAATTCATCGAGAATGATCGGTCACTGAAACAAACGATTTGGCACAGCTCTAGTATATACATTTATATAAAATTTCATATTTTGAATTTAAAATTTTTTTAAATTCTTTTTTAAATTTCATTATTTGAAGGACACAAATCGTCAGAGTTGCAATCAATATTGATCTTAGAAAAAGATTTGTCTGTAAAGTATTTAAAAACTCTTATACTACAAACTCATATAAATTTCTATTAGGTTTTATGTATTTTTTTTTATTAATAAATATGTTTATATGTTTGTTGTTTGCAATTATCTTATAATTTACATACACATATGTATGTATATGGTGGGGTCGATGTATGAAAACCAAAGGAAAAATAATTCACTCAAAACTGAAGGCAAACAGAAGTAAAACATTTTTCTTTAAATGCACTTTTCTCTTGTGAGTCTGTGTAAAAATGTTTTTCTTTTTCTTTTTTTTTTTGTAAATTTTTTGGCAACCAATTTCAAGACCAAGGTTTTTTCTTTATTATTTCTTTTATTTTCTTCTGACGACAAATTTCCTTTTATTTCTATTTGCATTTAGATGTTATTTTTTTTAAATTCATCTACATTGTGCCAAGTGGAAAATTTCCGCTTTTGCAAAACTTCTGAATAACAAGATGTATTTCACATTCGTTGTGAATGATCAATTTTAATGCATATGAATGATTTTTTAATTATTTTTGTTTTTTTTTTTTTGTTCAAAGAAACGCAACATTAACAAAATGGATAATTTTTACGATTCAATTCAGGTTTGAAAAGGAAAATCAATTTTAATGCTAATCAAACTTTTTTTTATTTAAATATTTAATGTAATTAAAAATTAATAACAAGAAAATTAAAAATTTAACCACAACATGTCACCAAAAATAAATTATACGGATAAATAAATTTTCTATAAATAACAAAATATATTTGAATTTTTTTTAGAACAGGAAGTGCTAAAGAAATTTTCTTCTAAAAGAAAAAAATTTGAAACAATAAATATAAAATGTTTTCTTAAAAGAGAATTTATCAGAAATATTTGAATAAAAAAAAAAAATTTATTGATCATTTTCTATAAAAATAGAATAAAGTTAAAAATTAACAAAAAAAAAACTAAAAGAAAATTTACTATAAAGAAAATGTTTGTCTTTATAAACAGAGAATTTATATGAAAGTTTCTAAAATGGAAGTTTTTCAAGCATTTCTGGTGCATAAAATAATTTATAAAAAATTTTTTCAAATCTTCAAAAAATTTTTCGTTTTGTTAGCAGCAACTCTTTATAGTAAAAAATTTATTTTTAATTATATGTAATTTAGTAAAGTTTTTGTAAAGGATTTTAGTTACAATTCTCGTTTAAAGGTAAATGGAATTTAAAGGAATCCTCTTTTGATGACAAAATTTTAACTGAAATTTCATTTAAAAATCTTTTTTTTTTTGCAAATTTCTAATAAAATAATAATTTCCAAAAAATATGTTCAATCTAAAAACTTCCTTAAATTTATTAAGAGAATTTTATCAAAGTAATTTAACAGCTTTAAAATTGGTTGAAAATATTTTATTAATAACGGATCAAAAAAAATGTCCTTAAATAAAGGATTTATAGAAGAATTTCCGTTAATATTAATGTATCCAAAGTATTTCATTCGTCTAGAATTTTTTCGAAAAATTTTGTTTTTTTAATAAATTTAAAAGATTTTCTTTATATAGAAGAATTATTAAAAATTTTCAAAGTAAAACAATTATCAAAAACCTTAAAAAAAATTAAATGTATTGAAATGTTTCAGATTTAGAAAGTTTATTGTTATTTTAAACAATTTAAGAATTTTTGAATAATTATAAAATTAAAAATTCTTTAAAGAAGCATTTAAATTTGAAAAGAATTTCTGGAAATTGTTTTTAATTTAAAGCATTTTTCTTGCAAATCATTAATCATGATTTTATTTTATTTTTACTGAGAACATGTTTATATTCTTAAAAAAAATAAATAAATAAAAAATATATTCTTAATTTTCGAAATCAAATGTTTCAGAAATTTTCTAAAAATAGATAATTTGCTATAATTATTTTTTGTATTCGTGTGAGCAAATTTTCTATTAATAGAAAATTAAAAAAAAAAATTTAATTTAATTTGCCTGATAAAAAAGAAAAAATCACATTTAAATACTTACGATGTTGGATGCTCGACTTTCCGGTGCTCGAATGGATTATAATTAACATCCTCGGAATCATCTGCACTGCCACCCTTTTTCCTTGATATCACTAATGGAAGGGTAGAGCCTGCGGCTTGTTGAGCCGGGACATCCGCCATATCCGAACGAATGAATCTATCCGAAGAAGTATACATTTCAAACATTGATGTTGAAGATTCATTTGCAATATTTTTATACATTGTTTATTCTTAAAACTTTTTTTTTCTAAAGACTTTAAAATCTTTTATATATACATATGTATGTACATATATGTATAGGTATTTATTAATAAATATATATTGTTTACAACTACTATATACCGAAAACCGATTTAATAAAATAAATGTTTACTTGTTTTTATTTTATGTTATTTTTTTTTTAACTGTTTTTTGTTTAGATAAATATTTTGAATAAAGAAATTAAAAAGTTTAAAACATACTTTGTTGGGTTTTCAGACGCGTTATTGTTCCTTGAGCCGTTATACTTCTCGTTATCATAGCTCGCCGTAACTGTCGGTATTTTCTGCAAATATATTTCAAACAAGTTCAAAAATTAGCAAAAAAAATACGAAAACATATAAATTTAACAAAAAAAAAACACACACATATGATTTAGTTTTTATTTTAATTTAAAAAAAGAAATAAAAAAATACTTAATATGTACGTATGTATGTATGTACGTACGTATTTAGATACACATCAAAATACATATTTACGCCTTAAAGAAATTCAACTATTTTCGATGAACATTTTGTGATTTCTTTACCAAAATCGTAAAAAAAATAAAATAAATAAAAAAAAAGAAAATTTTACTTAGACACGCATTTTTTTTTTCTTTTGCCCGCCTAACGTTTGGTATAGAGATATAATATATATAAGTATATGATTATATTAGATATAATCTCTCGAATAGATCTTGGCCAAGACATAAAGTGAAAACCAATGAAGTAAATATTTTTGTTTTCAATTGAATTTTTATTGTTTTTCGATTTGATCATCATTTTTTATTCTTTGCAAAATATTTTAAGTATTATTATGCGCATTTCTATTTTCAATATTTTTGTATAATCATGCGTTTGGCTGCTCTTTATTAAGAAAAATAATAAAAATTCATTAACACTTTCTTATTTACATAAAGCAAGTAAAAATATCTAAAAATGCCGAATATTCATAAAATTTGGAATTTATCAAAAGTTTCATAACAAAACATATCTTTTTTTTGATTTTTCCATTTTTTGTATTAATTTGAACTATTCCATCCAACTCATAAGCAGGCAGTAAACTTTTTTTAAACAAAAAAAGGATTTATAAAAGTGAATAAACCCCCATTTTAATAAAAAAATATTTTAATTTATTGAAGGTTAATTGAACGAATTTTTCATACAAAATTTGTTCAATAAACCTTCAATAAGTTCAAAATATTTTTATAAATATGGGGGTAAGTCATATCATATATTATTGAATATTATCTCTAAAAAAAAAATTTGTTAAAAGTTTTAAAATAATAGAAAAATTTTTAATTTAATTCAATAAATAAAGAAGAACTTTTTTCTAATCCACCAAAGAGATCTCAAACAATGTGTGCAAAACTTAATTTTTTACTACTAAACTGTGTTTTACAACTACACGCTATGAAACAATTACATACTAACATATCTACAAGTATGTGCATACATATTTCCATTTCATAATTTATTTATTTATTTTAATTAATTTTGTTATAATAAAAATAATAAACTTAACATTTAACGATTAACGACTAACGACTACTGCAGGTTTGATAGTTATTCTTTAATTGATCAAATTTAAGGCAGCTTAAAAAAGAAGACAGAATTTTGAATAATTTTTTAGATTTAAACAAAAAACAGCTGTGAATAATAATTTATTAAACCAAACAAACAAAAAAAGCTTAATTGAATACCAATTAAGCAACAACCAAATTGGTGTGAACTCGCCTATTTTTAATTGTTTACCAAACTGTTGTTCATGCACTTCCCCACTCATATTTTCTACATAAAAACATTAAAATGTTTATATTTAAAACAACATTTTTTTTTCTATTTTATTGTTTATAAATATGTACGTCATAAAAATGCCAGTTCGAACATTTATGTATTTTATGTTTATTAAGATGTTTTAAATCACACACACACACACACACTCTCATACACATATTGGGATATTTGGGGCAATTATAACGTCATAAATTTTGTATATATGTATGTATAAATATTTTTTTGCAATTAATTATTTTTTATAAATAAATTTCATCTTTGTTGCTCGTTTAACAAACTGATTGACTGCTAGACGAACATATGCAATTATTATTTAAATCATCTCCAAGTTTGTTTAGGTAAAGTTGTTTTAGGGATTTGCCTTTTTTGCAAGAATTTTTTTTTATTGCTTTTTCCGAGCATAGAGAAACAGGGGAAATTGTTGTTGGGTTTGTTGTTGTTTTTCAAAATATTTTTCAGTTGATAAATTAAATAGTCTTCACACAACTTGTTTAAATAGAATTCAGAAATGAAAATATATTTGTTTTTTAGAACAAATTAAAAACATTAAAAAGCATTAACAAAAATGCTATATATTATTTTTATTCTTTTATTTTATTATTTTTTTTTTAATTTTTTTAATACCCACCACCAAAGATTAATATGGGAAAGGTATACAATATATCTTTCTGTTTGTAGCACAGCTCAATAATCATTTTAGACATCATTAAACAACATACATATATTTTCGAAATCTTTATATGATTTCACTTTAACAATTCGATAAATTGACGGACGGTTTCACCCTATTTCGGGTATGCGTAATCGAACTGCATCGGGACCATTAAGAAAACCTAGAATTCAAACTTATTTTCATGTATGGATTTATAATGACTATTCAAAAACTGAAAAGCACTATATGTACCCGTTTTCTAAAAGCTGTCATTTAAAAGCAACTAAGGCGCTATTTTTGGCTACACCACGTGAAGGTATGTAATAAGAAGTGTATGTATGTATATGTAGTTTTAGAAAACTCTATTTTTTATGATTATGAAAACCTCATCATTTTATGATGAGGTTTTTTGCCTATATCTTTCAGATTATGAACCAATTAGTTCGATTTTTCAAACATGTCTATAATTTATCCAAAAGCTGCAACATATTAATCTTTGTTGATCAAAACAAAAAGGTCGTCTTTTTTTGCTTATATCTCAGCCGGTTAATGATGGATTTTGCCAGTTTTAGAACCAATTTTCTCGAAAGTATTTTCAAAAGTTTGATACCTTACATAAACTTGGTTGACCTATGAAAGCTACGAAAACTTGATTTCAAGCAACACACGGACAGACGGACATGGATAAATTGACTTCCCTATCTATAACGATTCAGAATATATATACTTTATGGGGTGGCAAATGAATATTGTAGAAATTACAAACGGAATGACAAACCTATATATACTCTTGCCACCTGTGGTGAAGGGTATAAATATCTTTGGGTACATGAAGCTGAAAACCACAAAAAAAAATACCCGAAAAGCACTAAAATGCCTGACGTGGAAGAAAAACGCAAAAAGCAGTCTAGAAATTATTGCATATAGATATTTACAACTTAAAAAAAAGTTTATTATTCCAGATAGCAAGCAAGTTAAAATAAATAAATAAAATAAAATTTGCTTAATGTAAACTGTTTTAAATATTTCGTTAACACTTTTAAATAATGTGTTACTTTGTTTTCATCATGTTCATTTCTTTGTTTCTTTATTTTGTGTTTTTGTCGCATTTTTCGGTTTTTAAAGAATAACCTTGAAAGAACATACACACAAACATACATATGTTAACATTAAGATATTTTAATTGTGTTTTTGCAGAAAATAACTTTTAAAATATTTTCATGTGCACACACGGACAATAATAAACTTTTTAATTAAATAAAAATTTTTGTAACACAAATCACTTTTTAATATCTTTTAAATATTGCAAGCAAATACTAACGCTTAAGCCATGAGTTGAAATATTCAATTTGACACCGGCTGCCCCCGATGAAGGTGCTGGTGGTGGTCTGCCTTGTTTTAAGGACATTTTTAGCTGATGACGTCGTAGGGCGGCCGATGATAAACGTGTCTCGCGTGCACGATTTACTGGCGTTGTCGTACTATGTTTTCGAATTGCATTCGCAAATAATTGCAATTCGCAATCTTCGATTTGTGGTGGTGCCTTGATGAGTTTCGCTGTTGGCGGCAATGGAGGTTTTGACGAGTTCAGCTTGAAGGATTCGTTTGAAACGGTTGTCTTTCAAAAACTGACAACTGTGCGACATACGCAATGATTTAAAATATCTATCCAGTATTGTTGTGGATTGTCGACAGCGGCCAACAAGTATAGAAACCAACCACCGCTGGAAATTATCTTCTCAGGCGGATTTTAGTTTAACCGATCGAGATTAACGTTTTAAAAAAATACCAACCACCGAAAAAATAATACAACTAAATTAAAATTAATAAATTATTTTTTGTGTTTCCGTACGTGTGTAAATTTGTAAAGTAATTTGTAAAACAACAAAAATGTATTATTTTTATTATAATTTTTTGTCGTATTTGTAAAAATTCTTTTATTTGGATTTAATATGTAGTTTTGTTGTAGCGTTTACAAGAACTTGTCTTCCGGATCAACTGACCTCAACTGATCATTTAATGAGAGAATAATTTTTCAAATCATTACACTACGGTGAGTAGTACATGATTTTCGAGGAGACAATCAAAAATATATAAAAAAAAAATATTTGTTAATGCAAAACCCAAAAAAAAAATCAAAATCGCAGATATAAAATAATTGAAATTGTCCACCTCTGTCATAGATTTAAGTAGTTCTAATACTCACAGAATCATTTATATGATTTTTTGCACTGAGTTTTTGTTTATATATTTAAACGCCAACATCGAGCAACAAGTATTTTTTGTCTATTTATTTCAACAAATTTCGTTCGTTCATGTATTTTAATGTTTATGTCCATATGTAAGTTTTTTTTTTTTAATTTCGTTTTGTGTAGTCAAATATAAATCAAGCGAAAATTTACATATCGCTCATTTGCGTGAAGAGAGTCATAAATAAAAAATTCACATATTTTGACTTGAATACTAGAAAACATTTCACTTGCTACAATCTATCATCCAAATTCGTCGTTTACTTTCAACGCGAAAAAATTTGTCTTCTTGTAAGCCAAAGGTGAAACTAAATACTCAAAGCATATAGAATTAGCACAAATTTAATTATTAAATATAAACAAGTAAATATATTTTTTTTATTACCAATAACAAGAAATGAATCATTAGATTAAAAAAAAATGTCGATAAACATTAAACATATTTTTTTCGAAACTATGTTTTTTTAGTTATAACGCTTTAGCAGCAACTGAACGACCTGAAAACTATTCAACAATTTAGCTATGATTTATGGCGACTATAAAAACTAAAATGCCACTTGAGATTTTTTATTTTAGTATATTCTCGGTTACATTAAATTTTTTTTTTTACCAATAATAGAATATTTTAAAGGTTAAGATTTTCAAGCAAATCTTAAGAAAAATGTAAAAAAAAATACATGTATGTCTTCCAAATTTAAATTGTACTAATATTGCATCTGTGTTGTTGAAATGAAATGGTTTTGTAAAGGGAATGATCCTTGTTTGACTTACATTTTTATCAGTTATTTCCAAAGTTTGTAATAATTGTGAAAAGAAACCACATTTTCATGGAATTGTTAACTTTATAAGCTGTGCCAAAATAACATAATCTCGGAAAAAATCTAAACAATAACTTTAAAAATATAACCTTAAAAAATTTGCAAAATAAAAATTAAAAAAATATCATTTAATACCTAAAAGACATTATTTAACAATATAACAAATACAAATTGTATAACAAAATAAAATATAAAAAAAATCATTTTCCATTTTTCCCTTAAAATACAACAATAAAATAACGCTTAAATTTAAATAATAATAAGAAACGAGAAATGAGCAAAATCTAAATTAAATTAGACTAAAGATTTATTTTATTATTTAAATTTGTATTTGTGTGATTTTTTTAATAAAAAATAATTTACCATTAAATAACGTCATTATTTTATTTGCAAGTAAGTATTTATGTTCGTATGATTGCAAGGTGGGGAATTTGCCAATTTATTTAATCAACAAAATGTTCAAATTTATTCTATCCCCCATATCAACAATAGCTGCACAAACAAGTCAGCTACAAATTAGCTGTGATATTTCTGTGATTTTTATTACAATAATTGCAAAATTGCTATTTTGTTGTTTTTAACAATTAAGAGAGTAAGAGAAAGAGAGGAAAATAGTTGTTTGTTGAAAATAAAAAACAAATTAGATTGCTGTTGTGATCGCTTATCGCACCGTTACTTATTACAGATACAGCAAATGAAAATAATACATACAGCAAAAAGAAATCTAATAAAAGTTTATCGTTGCAGAAAACTCTTTTTGTTTGTTTGTTTTTTTTTCAAGTTTTCGACTGTAATATTTTTTTTGTTGTTAAGTATTTACGTTTTGTTTATATATTTTGCTTTATTAGCTACGGTTTCAACAGTTAATAGATTTTTACTAACATACACACACACACACACACACACACACACACACACATTATTGAAAACATTGTAATAAAACAAGTGATATTGTCTGCACGTTTTGTTCGAAATTTTTATTTCTTCTTTACAGAATATTTTTTGTTGCTTTTTATTCATATGTATCTCGTTTATTCGTCAGTATGTGTGGGCTTTTAGAATTTATCTAATTTTAACTGAATTTATTTTGTTGTTTTCTATTTAACTGTTTTGATGTCTATATTAAACATTTTAATTACATACATATGTATTTGTATTAAGTATGATGCCAACAAAGGCGTATGAGTGATGAAATATTTGCTAAGACTTTTCTTTTTGTTAAATACGTTCAATTTTATTATATGTACATAGATACATACATACGTAACCTTGACATTAGAAATATTGTATAATTTTGCTTTAAAACATAGTAAAGATATTAGAAAGAATAATTTGCTAATTTATAACACGCAATTAAGATCCAAACATGGGCCTTAAAAAAAGTTTTTATGGGTTTTTTTCTTCTTCATAATTTTAAATATTGTTAAAAAAATTTTAAATATATTTTAATACATAAATGACACTTTATGATACGTATTAAGGTATTAATGAATATTTTGACTACACTGCGGCTAAAGGTAGACTGCCTCAAAGTATGCATGGATTCTGATTTTATATTTCCGTAATTGTACATAGAAATAACAAGGAAAGCAAAATAAAGACTTATTAATGTAACTGTAATTTTTAATCCTTGAATTCATAAGGCAAAGTTTAATATTATCCGATCAATTGTATTTATTTTGATGTTCATATTTATTTATTAATATGTTTTTAAGGAACAGGCGAAACGGCAGACAGTAGGGTGTTTAAAGAAGCTTATGTTACTTTCTAGTTTTAAGGTACGATGTCTCTAATTATTGTAAACATATGTTTATCTATAATAAAAAACGATATACATGTGTACCTATGTATGTAGAATTCCTAAAATTAAGTTATGAAATAAAACATTTGCTACTTTGACTTTTTTATATTTTGTTTTTGTATATGAAATTATAAAAGCTTTAAACATAAAAATGCTAAATTGTGTAAAAATATTAATTTTAAATCAAACATATTTAAACCAAAATAAACGTTAATTTTTTTAAATAAAAAATTTTATATTATAAAATATAATTTATTCATGCCTCTCTATACTTTATACTTGTATACGGCCTTGTCAAGCTAATTTACAAGCATGTACGTTTGTATATTCAACTTTATGTTTAGCAACATTGTTTATATACAAAATGTGATAACAATAATCAGCACGTTTTTCAATACAAAAAACGTTTTGCTGCCATAAAAGTCACATCGTTTCAAACTGACTCAGTAAGCGAAACAAACAGTCCGTTATTTATACACGTATGTATGTATGCATGTGTGTATGTATGTATGAGGTAATAAAAGATACTTCAAAACAATTTTAATCGTTACTGTCACTTTTAGCGAATTTTAATTCATATTTTTATTATTAATTTTATTTTTTTATTACAACTACATTTTTAATTATAATTAGATATTGGCAGATTTATTTCAATGTTTAAAAAAAGCTTGGAATTAATGGCAGTGTTACTATTAAATTACTTTTTAATTGTTTTGTTGTCTGATGAAATTTAACAAAAAAAATATATATTTAAACTTTAGACTTTTTAGTGCTTTAGAGCAGAGGCATAGTGAGAAGAAAGTAAATGGGATAAAAATGATTAAGACATTTGTTGAAACTGTTATTTATTTTACTTTTTTTAATAAAAAAAAGTAAAATTAGAATTTTTTTTAATGTTTTACAAGGAAAAAGAATATACAAAAAATTATCTTTAAGTAAAATATTTTATGTAATTTAAAATAAAAGGACATAAAATATTTTTTTAATTATCAAAAAAATAAATATTTTTATATTATCAAAAAATAATTAGCAAAATTTATGATTTGTATACACAAAAATTCTCAACATTTTTACCAATAACTCAAGTTTTATATTAATTATGCGTTTTTTTTTAAATTTTTTTTCTTATCGATAAAAAAAACTGCACGATATTCTATATTTATAGGTTTTCAACACAATTGGGCTCTTGGACTAAACTACAATAAGATCTCAATTTGTAACGGGTTATTCTAAATAACTTTCCCTTATAAATATAATGTTTACCAAAAACGTAAAGATTTCTTTCTTTTACCATAACATGTGATTCGATTCTTATCAAATGTTTGACAAAAACAATTTTAAAAAAATTCATTCACCTTTTCTTTGCTATCTCTATGAAATGCTGTGAGCCGCCGCCTTTGTCAATATTGTTTTTTTGTAATTTCCGCATGATAGATTTTTTTAAATAAAATTAATTTTTTTACAACGCAATAAGTTCATTGATTTTTAATACTAACATTCATATGTATGTATTTCCATTTGTGGCGTTACATTTTGTTTTAAGTTATTTTTATAGTTTATAAACTTATAAACACCTGGTTAAATAAACTGTTATAAAATAGTTAGACCGAAAAAAAAAAACCGGATATAAGTATGAGAAAACGACTCTAAATATGGGTGGTGAAAGAAAAAAAATGCA
>NDXZ01008412.1:0-19673 GCA_003055125.1 Paykullia maculata | reverse complement strand
AGTAATGTTTTTAGCCGATCTTGCAGTATGTTGTGGTCCATGATTGGGCCTATCAGCTACAGTCCCTCTTTCTTCGAAATCATTCACAACACGCTAAACAGTGCGTCTTGTTGGCAAGTTGTTTCTCCCAAAAATTTCATGCAACTTTCTCATCGTTATAGTAATCGATGATTGATTTTGATAAAATGTCTTAACGATTAAAACACGTGGGTTTACCGAATATTTTTCCACGTCTCTTCTTCACGACTGCCAAATATGAACTGTCAAGGATAATGTTACCAAAATGGTGGCAAAACAAAGTAGTATACCTTGCCGGCGGACAACCTGTATATATATATATAAAGCTTAATTAAAACATATGCAAGCATGTCTTTAAACATGTTTAAATATTCAATGTAAATCATGGGCCAGTTTTTTTTACTAGGTTTAGTGTTTGTTCAAAATTTAATTAAAAGAAAATATAACACGAAAGCATCACAATAAACAATTTTACTTTTCTTTCAGAATAATAATTTTGTAGAATTTTTAAACAGTTTAATAGAAAAAACACATTTAAGGTATTAGAAATGTATTCTGAGAACTAAAAGTTATTAGATTGTCGCTTAGAATCTTTGCAGAAAGTAAAGCGTGAAAAGAAATTTGCAAAAATTAAAAATATATACAAATATTTGTATGTTTCTATGGTATTTAAAAGCCTAAGTCATTATTCATTCAAATTCACATTATCATAGCAGAATTTATCACTTGTACTTTGTGAGGCAGTAACTTCTTCCTCTTGCGCCTATTAAAACAGTGTTAGGCAATAAAAATTGGTAGTTTTGTTAAATTATTGTTAAAAGGTAATTATAATTGAAAATTTATTATTACAAGTTATTTTTTGTATATTTTCTAAGCTTTATCACGGTAACTCAAGTTATAGCATGTTAGATTTTAATGTAAGTTTTTACGTCAAATTTGTGTTTGCATATTTGCTACAATTTTAATTTTGTTACAAAATTTAGAAGAGAGGTTTGAATGGCATACCACCAAGTGTTTTCCCTTTCCCTTAAACATGCCAATGTAATGTTTGTTGCAACTCACATATATGCATTTTCTTTGACTTTTACTTGCATGTGTAAACACTCAAGCGGTTCGTTAGACTATTTCTTCAAAATGTTTGTTAGGACGTGTACACAACATGTAAACAATTGCTTGCACGTGTGAGTGCAGGATAAGTTGTAATCGGTCGTGTAATCGGCAACGAAGTTCATATATTATTATAAGCAAAATTTAACGATACTTTTAGCTTCTTCGCAAATTCTGTTGTATCGTAGTAAGTTGTCAAAATAAATTATTTTTCAAAGAGACATTTTTAAAAACAAAAACAAACCTGTTTGAAGTTTTAACAATATACATCGATACAACGATACAAAATAGGTTGTAAATAAGCCATATATATAATTTATGTAGACTTTAAAATTTCACCAGATATTAGTAACTGGTTTCTAAGCCGTAGAAAATATTTTTTAAAACAAAGCAAAATCTCTTAATATCGAACTGAATAAATCCATTGTCCCAGTATGTGTAAAGTAGATTTGGGTATTGAAGTATAGGTGGGTAATGTGGTACAGTAGCTTTTCTCCAAAACCTAAAGCATAAGAACAATGGGATAAAGTTAAGCAGTTTGATATGCCCAGATAACAAAATATGGATCTGTCTATTTAATTCCTACATTCTTTTGAATCATTTGCAAAAAAAATTGCATGGTCGTTCAGTTGACTTTTTTTGTGCGCGATGAGTAACGTATTTAAGTCTTAATAAGAAGTGTTTTAAATTTTTATAAAATTATCTCAGCGTAACAAATGAGTCTTTTATTATTAAAAAAGGTATGCAATAATCAAATATACTATACTTATTCTATATATTCTTTAATTAAATTGTGGTATACATCAAGTCGCCAAAAGTGGTATAGTGTAATGAAATGAATTAAACTGTTACCTTTTCTTAAATTTGTTTTTTTAAACTTTTAAAAATATATTTTTGGAAAAACAAACCCCATTTTTTTATTGAAATGCCATGCTCGAGTAATGCGGCATTCGATACCATATTCGCAAAACATGCTGTATGACATTACCCGCCAATTTTTGTATGTGTTTGCTTGTGGGTTTTGCCACATTTTCTCAAATAACTATTAATTACAGTAAAAAAAAACTGGTATTCCATATTACCCACAGTTACTCCATCATAATATTAGCCAAATCAAAAGATAACCGCTAATGAATTTTGCAATAATCACTAATCGTTCTAATTTTTTCTAATACTACAAACTTTGATTTTGTACTAATTAGATAAAAACTAAAAGAATGCAAATATATTTTATATGTAAAGGTAACATATTAAGACAACAAACAATTTTAAATACAAAATTTCCCATTTAGTTTAAATACAATTACAAAAATTATCATTACAACACCAACAAAATTTCTTAAAATTAACTTAAACTTATTTTTTACAAAGTACATAGAACACATTTTCTTCCACACCATTGCATATAAAAAGTTAAAGAAAACAAAATGAATCCGGCTTAAATAAACTTTGAACATTAAGATACGTAAATATGATAATAAAAAATAAATTTTTGTACTTATAAATGATGCAATAACGAATTTTTTAAAAAAAATATCAACAATCAATAAACTCAAATACTTTGTTGCTTTTTTATCTAAACAACCATCATTGAGATCAGTCAGTAATTTAAATATAATCCTACAGCTTCCTTACCAATTGTGTCTGTTTCCCCCTAACAGTCTTCTTACTATTTAACACTGCTCCTTTTTATCTCCATTTTTCTTTCCCGATCCACACTTGCTACTCCCAAACATTTGACACATAAAAAAATACACACAAACACAAAAGAAAGAAAAAACTATGTGCAATGTCAAAATTTGTTTTTGATAGTATGCTACCAAAGTATCCACAGTTTCAACCATTTATAAGTTCACATTTAACTACAACAACACAAAATTCATCATCAGCAGCTGTTGCCGCCGCTCTTGCCGTTGCTGCCGCCTCCTCGTCATCATCGTCCGCAATCTGCAACATCAACAATTCCAGTAGCAACACAAATAGCAACAATAACAATACACTCAATTTAAATACTTCAAATTCGATTAATAATCACAATAGTGTGTCGTCATCGTTACTTTCACCAAATACTTCCGGCCAGCTTAGTAGCAGTCATTTGAATCAATCGTCCAATTCACCTGTATCATCATCCTCGCCCTCTTCATCAATAGCCTTTGGTGGTCTGAGTCAACATCATCAGCAGCAGCAACATTTTGCCAATAGCCAGCAACATCACCACCATCCGCATCATCAATATTCGTTAACGGCCGCTTTGCAGTTGCAACAGCAACATCAACAACAATTGCACATCAATAAGCTAGCTGCCGCAGCCGTAGCAGCCAGTACACAGCAACACCACCATCAAAGTAACGGTAGCAGTTCATCTCAGCAACAACAATTGTTACTTACCCCACCATCCGGAAATAATTCGCATACAGGAGACAGTAGTTGTTCGCCCTCACCGTCGGCATCCTCATCATTACATCGCAGTTTGAACGACAGTTCACCTTCGTCTTCGGCCCAGGCGCACGTTAGTGCTGCAAGTTCAGTGGCCGCTGCAGCAGCTGCCGCCGCCGCTGCTGCTTCTTCATCGTTTGCCATACCCACAAGCAAAATGTATCCGTATGTATCGAATCATCCCTCGTCGCACGGTGGTCTCTCCGGTATGCCAGGTTTTTCAGGGCTAGAGGATAAAGCTTGCAGGTAAATGTTATAACAATTTTTACTAAAAGTTTATGCTTACCGTAGTTGAAAAGCTTATTTAAAGAAATTTTAGAGGGTTCAATCAATATAAGCAAAACGCAGAACACATTCTACTGTGAACCCACACAGTTTGCGGTTTACATGTTCAATGCTCTAATTTTCCAGGATTTTTATTTATGTGTCTGTTATTTTTGTTAAAAAATTTTAAAATCTTTTAAAGCTCTTAAATAATTTGAGAATTTGGGTTTGAAGCATTTCCGAAAGCTTCTCGATAAGCTTACAGGTCAAAATACAATTATGCGTTAGTAGATTTATGCCTCGACGTTACATTTTCTTAAACAAATAATAATAAACGTAAAATATTAAAAACAACTACATACACATATTTAATGTTCTTTAATAATGTTGTTTTGTGCTGTTTAAACCAAACAGTAGCCCACGCCATTCTATGCCCTCGACAATTTAAACTTAAATTTTAATCTCCCACAACCACATTATTTAAGTCTGACCAAAATGCACAAAACAAAACTAATTAACGCTTACTAGCTGTTAACAAAAATACAATGCTCAACCAAAGATTTATGTCTGTGATTTATGAGTTTCAGTAGTATACTACTTTGCAGTTAAAGTGGGTGTTAAACAAATTATTTAACATTTATTTTATAGACACCCAGTTTTTGTTTATGTGAGTGCTAAAAGTCATAAAAACTAGGGCACACATGCAGCGCTGAATGCCATTTGGCCACTGAGATTATCAACAAGGATAATTTGTAATTGAATAAAAAGGAATAAGTAGATTAAACATTCATTCATACATCCAACATGCAAAATATACACCAGCATGCAGATTAGCCAATTGCAAATTGACCGGGACTAAGTGCAAGTCAACCGCAAGTAATAGACAAAAAGAAAAAATAAACAAACAACTGAGCTAAGGAAAATTTGTACAGCTATTAACCTTGAATTGATATACTCTGTGTATAATTTGCATACGATATTTATTTAAGCAACTTCTATTTAGTAGGAACATTTTAAGGACCATTAACTATTAGGTTTTTAGCATTTCATCTTAATGACTATTTAGGGAAATAACCTTGACTTTGTAATCCTTAAAATTTACATGTTGTATTTGTATATGTTTTCACATTAGAATTTTTTAATTGTTGTTGCTTTTTCATTTTTCAGCAGGTACTCAGACAGTGTTATGAATAGTTATCAATCAATGAGTGTACCTGGGTCGGCCTCCGCTAGTTTTGCACAATTTTATCAGCATGCGGCTGCCGCTTCAGCTGCTTCAGCTGGTGCTATTGGTGTTGACTCATTGGGAAATGCTTGCACACAACCCTCGTCTGGTGTGGTGCCTACAGGAGGAGCTGGACAAAGTATTGCCGACTTACCCCGTTATCCATGGATGACATTAACTGGTAAGTTTAAATGACAATAAAACAAAAATTATGTATTATTATAATGACTTTTATAACGAAAAGAGGAAGTTTAATATTTAACTAACGCTCTTTGGGTGGTTTTTCTTTGATAAATGTTGACAATTTTTCTTGCGAGAGTCCATATTATAGCTAACATAAATTGTCGTAGTGGTCATATTTATATTTTGCTATTAGACAAAATGCAACCCCGCCAAGAGTATATTTTTAAAATTTACGTTTACGTTTTAATTTTTTATTTTTTATTTTATTTCATTGTTTAAGTATGATAAAGTGAAAAAATATTGTCGTAGGTTTATTTTCAGTTTTAGTTTTTTTTATTGTTGTCTTTGTTAGTTTTAAAGTTATTATAAATTAAAGGTACATAATATGAAATTCAAGTGTGTATGACGTGTAGTAAAATACGTACATATACACACATACATAAATGTATGCACATGTTTTAGACAGACATAATAAACTTAGAAATAGAAACAAATCTAAACCAAAAAATTAAAAGAAGGAAAGAACAAACTGAATTAAACAACCAAAGTCATTGAACGTATTATGGCCTGTCACTATTCACATTTCATTTCAGTCTATTTATTGTATTACGTTGCTACTACGACCACTTCTAAATATTTCTCTATTTTGACTTCTACTACCAAATCAGATGTAAAAAATTGTTCAAAACTAGTGTTTGTTTGCCTTTCTATGTGCGCGTAGCTAAAAAATGAAGAAATAAATAGAATTTTGATTTGAATTTCCAGACACGCATGGTTTTTGTTCAAATAATTTACATTTTGTTGTTATTGTTTGTTTTTCTCTCTTGGTTTTTTCTTTATTATTTCATTTGTATGTTTGTTACGTTTCATTAAGTTAGTTGATAGTTTTTTTTATAAATACATACATACATACATATGTATGAACGTTTTTATATACATATATACATACATATGTATATATGTATATCTCGTAGTTAGTCTTCTACCTTTTCGATGTGTTTGTATTTAGATTTATTTGCCTTACAAAATATACTGGTAAGATTGTGTAGAACTTTTCTACTTCTATTCTATAGTTTCGATTAAATTTAAGCAAAAGGTATTCTAACAAACAAAGGTGCCCTTATACGAATCATTTTCTAACAGACATAATTATTTCAAATAGGAAAACAACCAGACCGCACCTTTTTGATTGTTTAACAAAACATAAAAAAAAAGATACAAAACTTAGTTGATAAGAAAAAATCATATAAATCTTTTGGTTTTAATCTCTTGCTTTTAATCTTTCATTTTCATAACTTACACGAAAAGGGTTGCCATGTACTGTGCAATTTGTTAAAATACTAACAAAACAATATTACTACAAAGGGTGTTGTAAAGAAAGAATGGTCCAAGTAATTATGTAGCTCTCTCTCTTAATATTTGGGTAGCAATAAAAATGTTATGAATATACTAAAATTTTACACCATTTTTTTTATAAATTTATCAATCTTGTCCACTTGCATTCATAACTTTTACGTTTTTATACGTAATAAATAAATTTAGGTCATATAATATTGCTACACTTTTTACATGTTAAATTGAAGGCTAAACTTTCGAGTTCCTCTCTTTGAAGTTTGTATTTTATTTAAACATATCAGATTTGCATTTAAACTTATATTGAAACATATACATATATTTAATTTGAACAAGGATATATACCAAACTCTGACCTTTAAACATGAATATATAATTAAACAATAAATGTAAAACAAAACTTTAAACGAAGCACAGCATTGCACAGACAAATCTTTAATAATTCATTATTATGAGCAGAATTATATGTGTAACATACGAGTACATTATTATGCAAACAATCATTAATTTGAAGTGGCAACAATAACAACAAAACTTAAAAATCTGTTAGATTTATCTGTCTTATTTTTTTCCGCATGATTTTTATTGAATATGAATATTTGAATTGAATATGACCTCAGATATTTAAAATATTACGAGTTGATGGACTTAGATCGGGCTAAGGTTCTCTTAGGTGGAATAACACATGTTTTTTTTATCGCATCGTATATACAATTTTCTATGTAAAAATTATTAAGAAATATAATTTTAAAAACGTTGTTAAAAACTTGTTTGCTTTTTATATTTTTTTCCACTGTTATTGATTAAAAAAATACATGAAAATTTTTAAAAATAAAATTAAACAAATAAGCTATATTCGGCTGTGCCAAATCTTATATAACCTTCACCGAAAGGTAGTCAAAGTGTTGGAAACCTTTTTTTTAAGATATAAACTTTTGTCCCTTTAGGTTTCTTTGGGGATTTTGGGCCAATTAGACCAATTTTTATCAAACCTGCAAAACAACAATTTTTTGGCGTAAAAAAAAGGACGTCTTTTTTGGCTAGATCTCAGCCGGTTATAAATGGATATTGCCAGTTTTCAATCCCGATTTTCTCGAAAATAAAAAGTTTGATACCACACAATTTTGGGTGACCTATGGAGCAACGAAAACTTGATTTCAATCAACACACGGAATGACGGACATAGCAATATCAACTTCCCTATCTTTAAGGATCCAGAATATATATACTTTATGGGGTCGCCAATTAATATTGTAAAAATTACAAACGAAATGATAAACCTATAAATACCCTTGCCACATGTCTGAAGGGTATAAGTATGCATAAATCCAAAGGCTTTAATATTGAATGTCATTTAACAATACGGGTAAATTAAAGGGTATTTGTTTACGTTTTTTGCTTGTGAGTTTAGGTTGAAATAGAAAGAAAAATATATCGTACACCCAGTTCAAAAGTGACACATCTCAAAATTTTTAATTTTTCAAAAATCGAAATAAACTGTTTTTGACGTAAATAAAAATAGTTAAAAACAAAAACTTTGGAACATTGAATTCGATTTAAAACTATTAAGAACTTAGCATAGTGATCTATTACCATTATATTTTCTGACGCAACTAAAAATAAGTCACTTTTATGAATTACAACTTTATACCAATTGAAACATAAAGAAAGACATATCTGTTTTTCAGCAACAGTTAACAACAACAAAATACCCTGGTATTGTGCATAGTTTAAGCATATAAACTCGAAAAATGAAAATTTTGAGTTGTGTCACTTTTGAACTGGGTGTGCGATATGTATTTTGCACAAACTTTTACTTAAAGCAAATCATACAATCATCAAATCTATAAATATTAAATACTTACATATTTTTACATTAAAGAAATTATCAACCAGAATGATGCTAAATGTTAAAAAAAAAACACACACACATACGAAATAGTTACAAAATAATACAGGATGCCATCATGTTTGTTTTTTCATATATTTCAAGGATTTATTTTTGCAAGCAAATCCAATGATTTTTGTTGGTGACTTCTGTAAGCGCCAGAAAAATGTCATCCGAATGCTATAATTTATTAATAACCAGTTTTACAATGAGGTTTTAGTAATTGTAACTATTTGGATCTGTGCAACGCAAGTTGCTTTAGTAAAATAAAGTTTTTGCCAAAGCTTAAAATTATAACCACGATGCCGTCATTGAAGTACCGTCTAAAGTAAAACTTTATCAGTCAGCATTCTGAAGGGTTTATATACATAAATGCTCTTCGTGTGTTTTTGTCAGTCTGCGTTCAAAACACAACCAATTAAGAACATATAAGGGACTTTGGCAATTCAATTCGTCTGGCTGAATTGAAACAAGGTGTAGTAGAGAAGTGTAAAGGGCTTAATGTAGTTTAACTAATGAATTTAAATACATTTTCTGCAGCAAAATAATAATACACAATGTTGCAAAAATAAAATGTATCCAAGTAAAAAGTGTTAGACAAAGACTTTTCTAATTTAGTTTACACATCATTTGCTGTATTTGCATTAACTGAACTAAATATTTTTATATGTTTTCTTATTTTGTTGTCAGCAACTGAAGAAAATGAAAATGGTTTTAAGAGATAAAAACAAAACGGTTTTACTTTCTGTTTTGCTGTTCAAAGTGAATATTAAGATTTTTAATTAGGTGTATGTTAATAACTTTTTTGTTTTACTAGATTTTATTTGAAAATAAAATTTTTTATTATAATCCATTTAATAATCGTATTTATCGTTTATGCCACTAAAGAATTAGGTTGGGATATATAAAGTATTTTTTTTCCTAATGGATCAAAATAAAATAAATACGAAATTTTTAGATGCAGCTGCAAACTATATGTTACAATAGCTAAACTTTATTAAATCCCTTTTGTTAACAAAAGAAAAAAATACATAAAATTAATAAATAAAAATATGTAGATAAACTAACCAAACTACTAAATTATAGTCTTAATAGAGGTGTTGTCAAGCTTTAATTATTTTAGTATAGTCTTAATTAACAATTCACTTTCTACATTTTAATTGATTTTTAATTATTTTTTTTTTTTAATTAATTTTGCATTTATGGATGACCACTTTTCAGTATAAAATAATCGTATACAACAAAACTGTTTGTTATGAATTTTTATTTCAATTCTGACATTAATCAGCCGAAATAATTTAATTTTTTTAAGTAAGTTATTTCCAGAGGTAGTTGGAACTAGGATCAATATTGGGCCTAAAATAACAGAATTTTGTGTGTATGAAAAGCCTGTATATATTAACGTCCATTTAAATACGAGTTCTCAAAAATAAGTTATTGATATTATTAATGGACAGCTTTTAATCAAAATAAAAATGTATAAAAAATTTTGGCAATATTGTGTAATTGCAATAAAAAGCTATCATAAATAATTTTGTTTTTTTTAACACTTAAAACCAAATAATAAAATTGATTTTATAAATTAAAATACCTATTAGTAGAATTACTCGATCAATTTTTCATTATTTTGTTGTAAAGCATTGTCAAACTAAAAATTTAACAACAAAATTTATAGGAAATTTGACGATTAACAAGTACCAAATGCAGTGCAAACTCTACTACAGAATTTTATAAAAAAAAATAAAATTGATTTCACATATTTTTTATTTTTAAACAATAGAAAAATAACAACAAAAAGATCAAATATTAGGGTATTTAAAAAGTATTCACACTTTTGTTTAGGGAATTTTTTAAAAATATACATTTTTAATTTCATAGAGTATTCACTCACGAGAACAAAATTTAGTCGAGCAAAGTTAGCTTATTTGCAAGATAAGCCTCTTCTTCACCTCTCTTGCCAATAAGCTAACTTTGCTCGACTTAATCTTGCCAATAAGCCTAATTTTGTTCGACTAAATCTTGTTTTCGTGTGTGAATACTCTATGAAATAAACGGAAAAAGAAAATGTAGAAATAAGAGTTACAACAACAAAAATTACCTTTTGAATATTACAAAAATCATTTTTACCCTGCAGTTGCATATGTGTAGACGAAAGTTTTATCATACACTATGACAGCCACATAAGAATTTGTGTGTTTTAATTAAAAATACTTGAATAAAAACTTGGGACGAAATTTAAAAAAAAATAGAAAAGAATAAACGAAACACTGCGTTCCATCTCATTGAACACTCGTTTACACTACGTTCTAAATGACACATTCGTATGTACATACATATGTATGTATGTATTGATATATAACTGGACTACTCAGTAGAAGTGCATTGTGCAAAATAAATAAAATAATTCCACTGAATGCCAGCACAGTCAGCTCCAAACTGACATGCAGACATTTATATGAACTAGTTAAAAAAGGGCCACCGTGCTGCCGTTTTAATGAAAACTTAACGTTTTGTAATTACTGATGCTAATATTGTTATTGTTGGTTTGTTGTAAGGTTTTGCATTTGTCTCATTTAAAACCATGGCCATGTGCATAATATAAAAGATATGAATTAAAAAAAAAAAACAAAAAAAAAACTGAACAGAACAAATAATTTTAATATGATGTGTAAAGTGTAGAAAAATATTATTTTAGTTATTAATTAAATTGTTGGCATCACAGTAGTAAAATGTATTTACTTCATTTGGAAAATAGTAATTAAAAGATTTTTTCTGTGTGGGTTCTACAATCGAGTTAAATATAGTTGTTGGGTTTCAAGGCAAAATCGTACTTTATGTATAAAATTATGAAAATTTAATTTAAATAAAAACGACAAAAAATGTATAAGTTTGTATGTTGATATTTAAATTAAAAGTCATACTTCAAGTAGAAGATTTTTATAAAGTAAGACAACTTATTTGGTACAGGACATCATATAGTAATAATATGCCCTCAAAAGGCATAATTTCATTATCTAATATCCTATTGCTAAGAAGTTTAACAGGAAATCGAAAAAAATAATATATAAAATGTCAAATGGTTCTTTAAAATCGTTAGGTTAACTTTAAGTAATGATTTTGTAATAAAAAATAAACCAAAAATAAATTATGAATTTTTTTACTTTCAGACTGGATGGGAAGTCCTTTCGAACGCGTGGTGTGCGGAGATTTTAATGGTAAGTAAAAATAGTAAAACCCAATAATTTAATTTTAATCATTGCCAAAGCTAATGGGTAAAATGACATTGAAATTTTTAAATTTCAAGAGTGTGAAATTTAGTGTTTTGACTTTTACACCAAAGAGTTATTAAATTTTTTCCGAGGACATAACAACATATGTAGGACATTAAGTATGGAAAGGAATACATTCAAAATTTTTCAATATTTAAACATTTATGACCTTTAAAACTCTTGCATTTTTTTAATTGATACCTGCTGTTCTTAAAACAAAAATAAAACTACTTTCTGTCTCTTTTGCACTGCATCCAACTGACATTGTGTACAAACCCCTTTTATTGTTTCAACATATTGAAACTTCTTAGTTTTTTCCTTTTAATATAAACAGATAAAATTCATATTTATGCTTGAGAAATATTTAATTTTCGCTGCATTGTTGTATAAATACGAGAAACCTTTTACTGCAATTGTTTGAAAGCCTTTCGCAGTGTCGTGAGTATTAGGACATGCTGTTTTTTGTACATTTAATGTTTAAAACTATTTAGTACCTGCCCATTTCAAGACAATTCCATTGTTCTTATCCATTTGTGTAATAAATGTTTGTTAATGATTTTATGCTTTGTTTTAAAGTTTTAAAAATTTTTTTCTTTAACATCCGTTAATGTTTTGAAAAAAGGCGTAACAATTTGCATCAGATGTCATATATAACACATTGTTTAAAAAATTCATTGGAATTTTTCCAAGTTTTATGTTACGGGGAGTAAAGTATGAAAACAAGTCAAATCAAGTGAAATCAAAAAAGCAGTAAGACTTAAAAACTTTTTAGAATTATATATAGATGTCCATATATTTAAACAGATTTCTTGTCAATCGAAGAATTCACCCGTTACAAAAAATTTTTTAAGTTGAAAGTCATAAAATTTCTATTGTAAAAATTATAATATTTCAGTTTTGCTTACATTTCGGATTTTTATTACGAATTTCTAACAACACCTAAGCTATGAAAATGTTGTGGCTAAGTTGGTTAACCTACTTGTCAACGTAATTCCAGACGCAGCATCAGTTCTTTATCTTTCTATCTTTCGGCGTTTTATTTTGCAGTATTTTTCGAAATAATACGTTAGAAAATTTAGTAAATCTTCGAATATTTTTGAAAACCTGTATTAGTTTTGGTCACAATTCACTCGCTACTGGCGTGTATCCTGTGATTACTTGCGAGGCATTTGACCTTTTAGTAGGTAAAATCGATATTTTATCAGATTTACATTTACACAATTATTAAAACATAAAATTTGTATACATATATATGTATGTATGTTCATACGTTCATTTCTTCATTTGAAAATAAATTCGAAAAAACAAACAACAACAAAAAAAACGAACAACATTCAAGCGTAACAAAAATAAACAATTAATTAAAAATTGAAATTTCAAACTAAGTATGATCGTTTGCTATACGAGCTGATGGTCAACACGTCTCAAGCACGTACTTCACCCGATCACCACAATCATCATCATGGGCATCATCAGTATTATTTTCACCATGTGATTTAAAAATGTTGCAAAATAAAAACAAGTCATAATTTGTTTGTTTGCAGAATAAGGAAAACAAAGAATAAGGAAAAGTTGAATTGTACTTTAATTTAAGCATGGAAGGGTAGACGGGTAGACAAGCAGACAGGCAGGCAGACGGACAGAAGTATGAACAGACTTTGACGGATTTGTATCACACTTAGCTATCTGAACATTATTTGCTATATTCATCAGTTTAGTTTAAAATATATTATTTTGTAAAAACTTACACATTTCATTATTTTTATACACTTCACCACAGGTGACAAAGGTATATATAAGTTTGTTATTCCGTTTGTAATTTCTACAATATTCATTTGTGACACTATAAAGTATATATATTCGTACGGAGCCGTTACTGGTTTCAAACAGTCAGAAATTTCCCTGAGATTCTTGCTATTAAAAATCATCAAAATCCGACAATCAACGAGATATAAGCAAAAATTTTTTTTTGTTTTTTATACAAAAATTATTATATTTGTGCTAGCGAGAATCAGCAAAGATATGGACGAAAAACCTATTAATATCATAAAAGAAACAAGACTTTAAATACCTTTTGGACATGCAAATATGTACATACTTACATAGATAAATACAAGTGGTGAAGGGTATATAAGATTTGGCACAGCCGAATATAGCGCTTTTACTTGTTTGCTGTGAGTTTGTTTCTCTAGAGGTATTGAACAAGTGCTCTGATGGTCGGTTTCTTGTTACTTACACACAGTCTTTGGGTTACAAATTGTGGCGCTGTTGCTAGAGTTTCAAGGGGGTTTAAGTTAAAGAAATACACTCATAGATAAACATACAATTTCCGTATGTATGTATGTGTTAACATTTTTAAATTAATTTGTAAAATTCTTTTGATTATACGTGTGTGTGTGTGTGTGTCAAAATATAGGGAAGAGTTTTTGTTTGTTATTACCATAAATGTGACCGGTATTAACAGACAACTTGAGAAAAGCAAAATGTTGCGGTTTGTATTCTTGATGTTGTTGCACGACGCTTGTCTTGCATGCAACTTAGCTACTGTTACTTATAAAAATCTTTTTTTTTTCTTTAATTATATGTAGAAGATGTTTTTTATTTTTCTTTTTATGACAATGTGTGTTGAGTTTATAAATAAATAATATAAAAAAATGGATGTATGTACATATCGCTCATTAACTAAAAGAACGTCATAACTCAAAAAACTAGTTTTGCAGAAAATGAGTTTAAATGTGTGAAAATCTTAATAAGTTTTCGTCTATCAAGAGGTGAGTTTACACGCTATTTGCATGCATTTTCTACACAATATTAAACTTGATATAGAGAAAAATTTTGCATCATTAACTCGAAAATTTCAGTTTTTGAGTTATGACGTTCTTTTAGCAAATGAGCGATATATAATAATGACAATATCATTTCATTTTATTGGCGTAAGCACCAGACAAAAAGTGTTGAAAGCAAGTTAACATTTCATATCAAGTGCTATTTTTATATTTTAAACTTTTTGTTATTGGCCTATTCACATAATGAAAAACATTTTTCCCTCAAAGTAATGTATTCCGAATTGTTAAAGTTTATAAATTTAAAACATTCGTATTATTGCTGCAAAGCACGCAGCAACGTATATAAGATTACTAAGGAAAAGTCTTTTTTAAATCACGTTCAGTTTTTTTGCTGAAAACAAATATGCGATTGCAAATTTTTTAATAAAAGTCAACAGTAAATTTATGGGGTTTATTTTCAGTTAATTTTTTATTTTTTTTCTTTAAAAATCAATTAAATATTTTTTTAAACGTTTAACCAACAATTAAGTTTATATATGTATGTATATATTTATTATACATAAACCAATGTATGTATTTGTTATAAGCGTAACCAACGCTCAAACACAGAAATTAAAAAAAAAACTTTAAAGTGTTGGTTTCTTTCAGTATTGTTTAGTATTCTGTACATTAATTGGCGTCAAATCGTAAATAGATCATAAAAAGATCGTTAAAACTAATTTTATTAAAGTGAACTTTTTGTTGGAACCAAACAAACATTCAACGGTGGTAGAAACATTAATATGAGAACGTAGTATCTAATCAACATTGTATGCCACTGAACTAATATAAACAAGAAGGAAAATAATAAAAACTACCAAAAAGGAAAAATGCTCTCAAATATACATATGTATAAGCAAAGATTATAAATTGTTTTAATTGTTTTCTATATACATAACATTTATCGTATTTATAGGTTTACTCCCATTTAATGTTAAAATAAATACTTTAGATTTATATAGTTTTTTTGTTTAAATCCATCTCATTTAATTTTTGATTGTAGCAAACATATTTAAAATATAATAACTAATAATAATAAAAATGAAATGATAATTAATAAATTTATTAATAACAATAATTTTAAAATTTTTATTTTTAATAGTGATGTTTATTGTTATTGTTGACAATTTTTTTTTAATATTTGTGGAACTAAATAAATCAAATCTTTATTTAATTAAAAATATACAAAAGAAAATATAAATTTCAACTACTGCAAACATGTTTAAATATTTTTTACTTAAACTTTTATGATTTTTATTATGTCTCCGCCACATATAAACACATACGTATCTGTGAACTTTTGACAAAAGAGTCCAGTGCCCAAAATGTTCAGTTAAGCAAAACTTTAAACAGCTTTCAGTTTTTTGATACCTTTCTACGTGATATTTAAATATTAATCACTCCGATTAGTGAAAACTTTACGTCTCGTAGTTTGCATTTTAGTGATTAAAATTTTTTTGAAATTTCCTTATCTCAACTTAAGATGATTTTTCAAAAGTCCACAGAATGTAAAAAATAATATATGTATACATATATATGTTCATTGTACGGGTACAAGTAGCGATAAAATTATGGTCTATCAATATGATTTATAAAGACTTCCAGTCATTTCGGTTCACTAATTAAGAGATTTTATATTTTCTTGTGCATATACATAAATACATATTATATATTTTAAAAAAAATATAAAATAATTTTTAAAATGTGTACAAAACACACAATTGATAAATGCGCTTATAAATGTTTCACAGCTTATTGCTCCGTCAGCAATACAAAAAAAAATTCATATTCTATATACATACATTGAAGTAGTATGTATTTTCATTGTGTTATGCCAAATTGTTTTTATAACCAACTTAAAAGTATTTAATTTTTGCCCAAACAAATCATTTACTTTAAATGTCATGTATTACTTATTGTTACTCTGGGATGGTAATATTTGGATAACACATTCTAAACATTTTATTAAAAATGTTAATAAATTAAATTTTTACCACTCTAACTTAAAAGCAGATTTAATATAAATTATTTTTTATGTTTTTATTATGTTAACTATGTTAGTTCTCTTAATAACACGTTTTAAGATTTTAAATTTTTATTTGTTTCTCCTTTTTAGCTGGTTTAAATTAGTGTTGAATAAAAAACGCTTCTCTTGTGGCAATCTTTTGAATGATGTATTTTGAGTTATATAAGTTTACCCCCATATTCATAAACAATTTTTAAGTTTACTGAAGGTTTATTGAACGGTTTTTGTATGAAAATTTCGTTCAATAAATCTTCAATAAACTTAAAAATTGTTTATGAATATGGGGGTTAATCTAAAAAATAAAAAAAGTTTTGCTCAAATTACTTTATGTAGACTAATCGTTTGACTTAATTTTCTTTCACAAAAATAAAATTTTTTTCTCAGACGTCTGCATTGCATTATTATCGAGATTTTGGTTTGCTACGAAAAAAATTGTTCTTTTTTTCAATTTATCTATCTGATAAATAAGTTCTAAGTTTTAATATCGCTTACATTTCTTTTACTATTTCTGCAGTATTCATTTGCGACCCCACAAAGTATATACTTATATTCTGATTTCGTATAATTAAAATAGTGCTGACGATTTAGCCATCCTCTCGTCTGTTGAAACCTGCTATTTGAACTCCACTGATGTCAGCGTGCCACTACATCAGAAATATTTGTAATAGTTTGTTTATTCAAAATCAGCACCTTCGGCTTATAAACGACTGAAATATAAGCAATTTACCACGACTGCCTCTGTTTTATTAGCCAAAATTTGTCACGATAACCTTTTTTGTTAAGTACCCGAATAACTTTTGAACAGGTGGCAAGAAAAAATCAGAACAATTTGTTTTTGTTGCCCAAAAATTAATTATTTTGTATGTAGAATATACATTTCGGGCTAATTGAGAAAAAAGAATTCACATAGATATGGGCGAAAACCCTATGAAAAATTTTTTGTATATCATAAAAAAATCAAGTTTTACCTTTTGGTAAATACAAATATACGGAAATACACTTCTTATTACATATCTACTAGTGATGGCAAACTATCGATAGTGGCTACAATCGATGTTTTCCGATAGTATATATTTAAAGATCGGTAGTACTTACTCTCGATTTAAAACAAAAGTTATAACAGAATAGTCAAAACATTGAACGCAACTAAAATATTACTCATGTTAAAATATGTTTAAAAAAAATAAAAATTGTTATTCAAAAGGAATTGATTTTTTTTGTACGAATACGAACATATCCACCTTATTTGGTTAGAGGCGACTTCGCCTATTATGCACAAACACGAGTTCTTTGCTATCAATATTTTCCCATCACTAATAAATAATTAAGGCTTTTAGGTCCTTAAGTATCCTTTGTAGAACTTGCATATAATTATCAGTGATAGTTTTCAGTATTTTGTTATTAAATAAACAAAATTGGCCTATAGATGACTAGATATTAGCATAATTATTTTTTTCAGCGTCCAGATAGCTATTAGGCTTTTTTCTAACATTAATGTGTAAAGTATTTCTAAGTGGTAATTTCTAGGATAATGTAGTTTAATAGGGTAATAAGTGGTCACAAGTGCTACATTTGAAAGTCCCAATAAGTAAAAGATGGGGGAGTCAATTGACCCAGGGAAGTGTGTTGATCAATTTTGCTATGCCTCGAAACAAAGCAGACTTACATATAAAGGGTATACATGCTAAATCTATCAATACTGTTTTACTAATCGCTTGACTCTTTTTTTTACGAAATATTAATATATTATTTTTTTGCGTCTCTAATGACTGTAGTTTTGTTAGCTCTTTTTTAATATTATAAATGCATACCTATAAATGCATAAAATAAAAAATATTTCTCAATTTTTGTGTTCATAAATCAGTGAATAAATAAATAAAAATATAAAAATTTTAAATAAAATGCTTTTAATACATTTTAACAATTTTAAGTAATTATCTGTCTTTGTCTTTGGCTATTAATTTAATAGAAAGCATTTTTCTAACTAATTTTACTTATATTTATTATGATGAAATATTTTTTCTGATAAATCTAATTCTTTTTTTCTTTTTTTTTTAATTAAATAATTTATTTGTCTTTTATACGTGACTAAATAAATAAATACATATTAACAATAATTTTAAAGATTATAGGTATACTTTTTCTTTTTTTTGCTGAATTCATTGTAATTTGCATTTTTTTTTTTTTTATATCTTTATTGAAAATGAGACTGTCTCTATTATAATCTTAAACGAAATGATAAAAATTTAAATTTTTGATTTAACATGTTGTGATAGTCTTTTGCAAATATTAAAAGTTGTTTGAATTTTTATAATTATAAAATAATATACAATTCCGATAATATCGTTGTATTTTTAAAACAACTTAATATACCTACCTATTCATTCCTATGTACATTTAGATAAAATGTAACTTTATTTGTTTTTAATACTATGTATAAGGGCGCCGGCTTAGTTCGCTACTATGCTTTAAACTACCTACTCCTAATATGTCAAAAAACTTGTTTTCTTTAAAAATCCCTGTAAATATCGAAAAATATATTCTAAAAATTTTTGTTCACCAGTGTAGACGACCGACAGATCACAAGCATACAAAATTTATAATTCTACCTATGTATATCATATGCAATCAATTTCAAAAGAAATAACGGTGTATGAAAAAATAATTTTTCTTGTCTTGTTTAGTGTTATCTTTCTTCATGCCAGAGCAATAAACAATTTAAAAGTGCATTAACATTTTAACTCAACAATCATAAATTTTGTAATGAAATTAATATTAATGTTAATACATCTTAAACTAATTAAAAACCGTGAATAAAAACACAAACCTTAACTAAAATACCTCCAGCAAATACCTACTAAAGCAAAACATGACTGTTTTTTTTAAACGAATACTGCACCCAAACACGCATACCAAAATAACTTACAACAATAACAACAACAAAATCATCTTTATAATACACATTAAATACATACATATGTACTTACATTAATAAAACTACATTTAACTATTAAAATTACAAGAGTTGTTATGTTTATATCGTATTTTTATACCCTTCACCTAAGGTGATAAGGGTATA
>NDXZ01008403.1:0-19164 GCA_003055125.1 Paykullia maculata | reverse complement strand
TTCTGGGTCAATTAGTAATTTTTTTTTTCAAATTTCCCTAAGAGGCATGTCTTCTTACACACAAATATAATCATTTTTGTGTAAGAAACAAATATAAAAAAAACTTTTTTTTGCTTATATCTCGTTAATTTTTTTTTGTGGCTAATATCTCGGAAATTTTTTTTCTTTTGAAATTCGCCAAAAGGCATCTCTTACACACAAATATAATCATTTTTGAGTAAAAAATAAGTAGTCGTCTTTTTTGGTTTATATCTTGGTCAGTTATTAAGAGATTTTACTAAATTTCAATAGCAAACATTTCAGGAGTATTTCTGATTGTTTGATATTACTATCGCATCCGTACAACATCAGGGGGCTGAGAAAACTTGATTTCAGCAGACATACACATCTAAATCGACTTCCCTATCTATAAGGATTCAGAATATATATACTTTATGGGGTCGCAAATAAATGTTGTAGAAATTGCAAACGGAATGACAAACCCATATACCCTTGCCACCACTGGTGAAGGGTATATATATTATTTTCAGAGGAAAATTAGCTTTTACAATAAATAAACGATAGAGTAAAAATAATTTCTAACAAAATCCTAAATAATACTTCATTTCTTTAAAAACTTTGTCGCAAAATTTTAATATGTTTAGTATTTTAAGAAAGAGTTAATCTATGAAGTGCATTCTAATAATTATTTTTTATAAAAATTAAAATTTTTATATAAAGTCAATACATATAAAACATTTAAAAAGTGTATTAATAATCTAATATAAAAAAAAAATTCAAAATGTTAAAATTCTAATAAAAAAAAAATTTTGTTTAATTTTTTAAAAAAAAAAGTTAATAAATTGATTGAGTTTAACTCTTAAATTTCATTAGCCTGCTTCTGTGCGTTTAACGTATTTTGTTTGACATTAAACAAACTTTGTTTCTGTAAAAGCAATTTTTCCCATTTTCAATATAAAATATTTTTTGTAATTGTCATATTTTCATATTTTTTATTGAACTTATAATTTCATATGGTAAAACTGAATTTTTAAATAAAATAATAACATTCTCAACATATCACACTTTCAAAATATAAGAACTTTAAGCCAGAATAAAATTCATTAATAAATAAAATATTTTTGGTATATATGTAGTTATTATTTCGGCTATGTTTTTTTTACACCTAAGTCCTTCCGTTTCAGAATAATAAAGCTGTATCAAGCAGTCATAGCTAGATCGTCATAGATTCATATGAGGATTTGAAATAGGATATGGGATGTTGAACGAATATTTTAATGTGTTTTAAACGGAGTGAATAAAGTATATACCTCCATATACCGACTTTTTTTTGGTGGTTGATATAAAAATAAAAAAAATATCTTTTGACCAACCTATTGATTTAGTATAAATTTTAAACTATTTCGTATACATAGTTAAAAAAAAAGTTGAAAAGGATTAAACAGTTCAGTTTTGATTTTTTAATACTCTACTAGCGCTTTTTCACTGTTTCTAAGCAATCTGTTGTGAAGTCACACTTACCACTAATTTATATTTTGCAACTTTAATTTAACTCATAATCAGAGAAACCAAAAATATGCTCTTAAAAAAGTGTTTTATGCGCATTAAATATGCACTACAAATGTAAAAAATATGCTGTTAAAAACAAAAATGCTTTATCTTTATATTTGCTTTATTTCTAAAAAAAAACACAACAAAATTTTGTATAAAAAATTTATATAATTTCTAAAATTTTTCTTTAAAAAAATTGCAACATTTTTTTCTACAAAAACCTTTATTTTTTCTTAACCTCAAAATTCCTTTACATTTCTAATAAGTTTTTTTCCCTTAAAAAAGAGAGAACTTATTAAAAAACAAACAAAGAGAAATTCCTTAACTGTCGTTGGCTAAAACTCAAAGCATTTTTTTTGCTAAAATTGTATTTTTTATAAAAATATTAGCATTTTCCTGTAATACCATTGGCCCATCAAAAAACAAAACAAGCAAAAAACTACACCAACAAAAAAAATGATTAAAAAATAACATTTTCCGGCTTGAAAGTAACAAAAAAAAAAACACTATTTTAAGGGATGATTTAGCAAAAAAATTGTATTAAAAATTTCAAAAAAGATTACAAAATATTTTGTAACATTCGAAAAAAAAACTGGCACAAAATTCAAAGGTTACAACAACCCCTTTATGGCAATATACATATACATATGGAGAAGAAATATATAAATACCACTCGAATAAAAGAGAACAACAAACGGTAAAATAGATCCTAGTGTAGTGTTGTTGCTCTTTATTGTTTTAGTTTGTTAATAAGAGAATTTGATCGCATAAAAAAGAGTATTTACATACATTTAGTTTTTTATTGCTTTGAAAATAAAGGGAACGGGTTTGTTTTATTTCGTTTTTTAGACCAGATTATTTAATTTTTGCTTTATATAACGCTCTTTGATGAAGAGTTATGTCAGTTTGAGTTCAACAGTCAAGCTTAATATATTTATGTAGAGAACTTACAATTTTAAGCTAAATGTGAAATATAAAAGATTTGTTGTTAAATACAAAAATTTGAAAATTTTACGTGAAGTTTAAACAAAAAAAAAAAAGTTCAAGCAATCAAATATAACAAAAAAGGATTACAAAAAAGAAAAGAAATTAAAAAAATATATATTTTTATAAAAAATACAAATAAGCTTTTCCTAAAAAAAATATATTTTATTAAGAGTAAAAAAAAATTTAGTTTTTAGTTAAAAAAAAAAATTAAATTAAAAATATGTCTTCGCAATTGGAATTCATTATGCAATTATATATGATGAATTTGTTGCAACAACAGCAACAGCAGCAACTACAGCAGCAGCAACAACAACAACAACAACAGCAGCAATATTTTCTAGCCAGTCCCTTGAAGGCCAAGGAATTACAGCAAGAGCCCATACAATCTTTGAATTTAAGGACAAAAAATCGCAAAAATTCCCAAAACACAATGTGTAGTAGTAGCCGTAGTAGTAGTCCCAATAGTAATTTGAGTCCCTTACCAAATACAATAACTAACCCTACTGCTTCTAATTTTTCGGCTCCAACTTCCCAAACCTTTAGCTCCCCCTCACCTATTCTAGCAACGACAACGGCACAGCCATCAACAGCCATGACACAAATGTTGCTAAATAATCTGCCGCCTTTGACACAGTTTATGTTGATGCAACAACAACAACATCAGCAGCAGCAACAACAAATAACCTCCTCTAATTTATTACTAACCCCCACTACACCCAACTCGGCTATACTAAGTCCCGGCTTTAGCGCTTCCCTTGCAACAACTGATAGTTGTAGCTCAACACAAACTCCCTTAAATATGGCCGGTTATTTAGCTAACAATAGTTTGGTTAGTTCTTGCGCAGCCGCTCCTGCTTCTACTTCCGCTCTTTCTGCTTCTTCTTCTCTTTTCTTTCCTTCTGCTTTTACAGCTCAGAATCCTTTTTTAGCCGCCTCATCACAATCACATTTTCTTCAATCATCTACAGTAACCTCAACACCCTGCAGTGACACTAACGCAGCCCTTAACAACAATAAACCATCACATGATTCCAATTTGGCATCAAATGTTTCGGCTGTTCGTTTGGGTCATGAGAAAAGTGATGTTGAAGAAGCTGCTAATGGTGATTGTCAAATTATTAAGACCAATCAAGTAGAGATAATAAATTTAGATGAAGATGCCCAGGTTTACTCAAGCCTGCACTCTTCCTCGGGTAATTCTGGTTCCACTACCGACACTTCAAAACTCATGTATTCGAGTGTTATGGCCTTGGAGACAACCTCCGATTCCATGGAAGATTCAACACAAATGGTGAGTGTGTGTTTTTATAAAAAGGTATTTAAAAAAATGTTTTTTGTTTAAAAGACAATAAAATACTTTGAAAAACCTCTTTAAATTTTGTAAAAATTATTTGTTTTAAATTGTTTTAAAACATGTTTATTTACATTTTTTTTTACTAGTTAGTACTTTTTAGAAATGGTACTTTTTCGTTAAACTAACAAACCGTTTTAAAGTGACACTGGGAAAAATTTCCCTTTTAAAATGAGATACTTTTCTAAAGTCTTTTTTAAAACTATCCATCTCTTATATTACATTTTTTTTTTTGAGAAAATTAGATTCTTAAAAATCTGTCTGTTAAAAAGGTACTTTTTCACAAAGTATAAGCTTTTGCTTACAATTTTCATTTAACGGAGAGTTTATCTTTGGATCAAAAACTCAATTCAAAAAAATTTTTTTTTCAATTATACCTTTTAATATACATACATATGTACATACATAATTTTAAAGTTACGCACATAACAGTTTATTATAGTACTTTTTCAATGAAAAAATATTTTTAGGATTTTTTTTTTAAATAAAAAGGGACTTTTAAAGTAAATATTTGAAAATAGTTTTATAAACAATTTTTTGTAAAATTATATACAAAAAAAAAATTAATTTTTATTAGAATTTTTGTGAGTTTCTTTTCTGTGTTTAAAATGTTTTGTGGCAAAAATTCTCTATTAAGTTCTGTAGGATTTTTGTTTATTTTTCTTGTGAGATTCTTAGGAAATCGTTAAAAGCAAAAACACGAAATTCAAACTAAAAAAACATTAAGGCAACATTGTAGTCATTTACAAATGAACACTTGTGTTTTGGTGGCAAAAAAGCAGATTTGAATACTTTTTAAGCAAAACAAATATAAACAAATCTTAAAGAAACAAAAAAAAAAATTAGACTTAAACATGACTTTTTGCGAAATTTGTGTGGGGGCAAAACTAAGTAATTTGAGTAGTTTCATTATCAAAAAAAAAAAAAAATAAAATAAAAATTAATATTAAATTGATTTTCTAAATGTTATTCTTTCTTTCTATAATCTTTACAGCCTTATACCCCTGAAAAATCCAATTCCCACTTCAATCCCTCTGCCACACATTTAATGCCCTTTAAAGATTCTAGTTCAGCACAAGATGACAAAACAAATGTAACGCCTATTACATTGAAGAATGCCATACTCACACCTCCATCCAGTGAGCAGCTTTCTTCAAATAATGGCCAAACATTTGAAGGGTCAGCTTGTGCTCAGAATTCCTCTGCTCTGGGTATTTCTTGTTCCTCCTCCGGTGTTGAATCATTTCTAACTGAAGAAAATCTAAAACATTTACGCAAAAACTCTTCGTACTTGGAATGTGAGAATCCCTTGTGCCGCCAGGAAAACCTACGTGAACATTTCCATTGCTTTGAGGAACCCTGTCAGGGTAAAATCCTTAGTAAGAAAGATGACATAATACGTCATTTGAAATGGCATAAGAAACGCAAGGAAAGTTTACTGTTGGGTTTTGCTCGTTTCTCATCATCGGACGATTGCGCTCCGGAGTATGGAGATGGATGTGCCTATAACTGGAAACAGACCCATTATCATTGTGTCTATGAGGATTGTCCCAAGGTTTATGTTAGTACCAGTGATGTGCAAATGCATGCTAATTTTCATCGTAAGAATTCGGAAATCGTGCAAGAAGGCTTTCGTCGTTTTCGAGCCCATGAGAGTTGTAAAATCGATGATTGTCCCTTCTATGGTAAGAAAACATCGCATTATCATTGCTGTCGTGAGGGCTGCAATCACACCTTCAAGAACAAGGCTGATATGGGTAAGTTTAAAATAAAACCAACCAATAATTTTTATCTGTTCAGTTTCTAATAAAAAAAAAAAATTTTATTTTTATATTTGCTAAAACGTTTCAGATAAACACAAAACCTATCACATGAAAGATCATCAACTGATACAGGATGGTTTTAAGAAGATACTTAAGACCGAGCAATGTCCCTTTGAGGATTGTAAATTTTCCACAGTATCGAATCATATACATTGTGTGCGTGACGGTTGCAATTTTATTTTGCACTCCAGCACACAAATGATCAGTCATAAGCGTAAACACGATCGGGTCGAGGGTGAACAAAACTATCAGCAATTTAAAACGCAAAAGGACTCTAGTGAAGAAGAATCGCCTAAGCCGGTAGTTAAGCCAAACACCGAAAGCCGTAACACCTCTAGCAGTACCTCAACACCTTTGTCTTCGCTGTCGGCAGAACATTTCTTGGCCCGCAAACGTGGTCGTCCACCAAAGAAAATTGTAAGTTCCTCCACTTCCTTTAAACAACTCTAGATCAGTGATGGCCAAACTTTTAATTCCCAACTACTTGTAATTCGGCTACATAATGCATTGATGTTTAATTACACTGAGCAAAATATTGAGGAAAGAGAGCATAATTGCATCAAAAACATTAATAAAAATGTTTTTGTTGTAATATTTTTTTGAAATAAACGCAATTATTGGTTTTTGACATATTTTATAATAAATTATAAGTTCTAAGATGGCCGTTTAAAAAAATATTTTCAGTGTAAAAACAAAAAGCATCTGACTTAACTTTGGTTTAATTTATGATTATTTAAAAAAATCATTGGCATTTCCACTTTGATTTTATTTGTCAACATTTAGTGATTTTTAATTAATATAACTTCTTAAATTGTTTATTTAAACAAAAAAAATGTTACACAACTACAATTTAAACAATTTAACCGCTGAAAACAAAGTTACACAACTTTACATTTAAAGCAATTTTCTACTGTAATTTGCCTTTTGGGGGCTTATTTTTTGTGCCACTCTTATCACGCAAGTAAAATAGTTTTTGAATTCTAACCACATGACAGAATAAAGTTAAAACAATTAGTTTGAGAATTAAACTTATTGAAAATAAGGTAAAAAACGGCTATAAATATCCCACATAAGTTGACATCACTAATAATAATAATAATTTGCACTTCTTTCCATTATTTTTTAGCAATTGCCTGCCGATAACCAAGATTTAAAACGTATTAAACTGGAATCATCTATCGAACAAAATAACACTACGACTTTAAGCAACAACCCAGCAACACTCTCTATGATCAATCCCTTTATGGCAAATTTCTCTAATCCTTCGGCCTCAACTTCCGCAACAGACTCTAATGCTCCGAATTTGCAATTGACTCATTTAATGGCTCTATTTCAATTGCAAAATCCTCTCTTCTATCAAAATCTCTATCCAGGTGGCATGACTGCCGCCAACATGGCCAATATATTAGGTGCAGCAGCTGTAAGTGGATCTTTACCCTCGGCCGGTAGCAGCGGCGAGGTTAATAACCTCAACACTAATGTTAAACACGAATTTAATGATAAAACAGACTTTAAAGAATGAAAACCAGTTAAGGGAATAGTTTGGGAGACAATTAAAAAGGTTTTGAGCTTAAACATTAAGGAATATGATAATCTCTAATCAATATAAAAGAGATAAAACGGGATGTTTTCCTTTATCCGAAACCTGCCTTAAAAAGGAAACTCTGATCATGCGTGGAAAAAGAAATTTCATTTCTAAACGCAAGTCATTGAAACGGCCCTTAAGAATTCACTATAAATCTTCGAAAGAAGGGGGTAAAACTTATCAAGGACATCGGTCAGTCCAATTAAGTTGAAGACAATAGATATTTGGGTAAAGAAAAATTTCTTCTGCAGATTTTTAAAAAAAGCAAATCAGCAACAAAAATCTGTACAACAAATTTTTCTTAACAAATAATCGCTAAGATTAAATGTTTTTTAACAGTTATATTACAAGAAAAAAAAGCAAAACCGTTATTTCGTTTTCTGGTTACAGTCAGCTTCTGACGACTTATTGAGCGATCATGGTGTTACTACCACAGGTGATTCCAATTTGAAAGGGGTTTTGTTATAAAAAACTTTTGAGAAATGAAGATTGAAAATTTCAAAATTAAGTCAGTAAGGTCACCTGTCTAATTGCACCATAGATGCTTATGTAGTTTAAAAATTTTATTTACTTTTTTATTTCCTCCTCAAAACAAATTATAAAAAGTGTTGTATAAAATAACGTTTACGCAAAAATACTTGTCATTGTTTAAGAGCATAAATTCTATTAATTTTCAGTATTAAATATCCCTAAAGGCCATGACTGACTATCCTACAAAGTCGTGCGATTATGACAAATAAAAATCTGATAGAGTTCTGTCCTACATGAGCCAATCGCAACAAAATGTGTGATTGGATGCCACACTGTCATACAAAAAACTCATCTTTACAAATATTCTCGGTCCCAAATTCATTTTTACGTTTCAATGCAATATAAATAAATAACTTGTATTTTCTTTGTTAAGCTGCTTTACACAAAGCAACACTGATCGCACAGAAACTACTATTTTATGAAAATTTCCAAAAGATTATCAAATCGGACACACTTGTCAAAAATCTGTCACACAAATGCACTTTTTGTCCACACTATCACACTTTCTGAACACACATTAAAATTTTGACATATCGAACGACTAAATCTGATAGTCAGTCAGGGCCTTAAGAGACTACAGAGGAGGACTCTTAAGCCGATAAAATAGTAAAATTTTTAACAGTAACATCTCTTGTTTCACAAAACAGTTCTATTTTCTATAACAATACAAGTATTTTAATCATGCAACTGTGGGTCCTATTACAGCAGCACCTGATAAAGAATTAAAATGAGTGAGAGTGCCTTTGTAGGTACCATTCAATTACTTTTGTACCCGTCGCCAAGTTTTTGTAAACAATATTGTAGTTTTGGTTTCAATAATTAATCAACTTTGTTTAAAAACAAGCACCTCCATTAAACTCATTAATGCTTCTTTTAAGAGTCAAAGAAAAAAATACGTATAAGCTACTTTGCACCACCGTTTTAATTTTAAACCTTATGCATTATCAATTTTTAAGTTAAAAAAAGTTTTTTTTAAAAGAATTTCTGTATAAATTAAAAATCAAGTTACAATTTTATCTTGAAAAAAATTAAACATTCCAAACATCTCTCGCAATTTAAAAGGTGGCAGCTTTTTTATTGTTTACAAAAAAAAAAAAAACAAACAAATTATAAAAGAGTTTTCTATGAGAGGGAAGGGTTACTATATTTTCTTGTATTAATTTTTTTTAAGTTTAATAAAAAAAAAACTTTTTCGTCAAAAAATAATTTTGCAGTAAATATTATTTTTCTAGATATTCAAAAAAAAAATCCAATAAAATTTTTATTTGCTTTAAAAACTAAAGACAAATTAACAGCTGTGATAATATTAAATGGTATTTTAGGTTATGTCTAATAAATGTAATATAAACACTTTTAATTAAGGCTTAATTTTGAAAAATATTAATAAACAATAATAATTTTTATCCAAAAAAAGCATTACATAAATATAATTGAATACCAGTAAATAATTAGCTAAAATTTTTTGTAAACATTTTTCTAATTTTTTTTTGTATTAAAATTTTTATTCTAATTGTTGTGATATTAATTAAAAAAAATATATTTTGGAAGAATTATAACGTTTTAAAAATGTGTGTTTAATTTTGATATAGTTAAGAGGAAAAAAATAATGAAAAAAATTAAAAAATTGTTACATAAATTTAAATGTGTAAAATTAATCCTGATATTTAATTAAATTAAATCATTTTGTTCAACTAACTTTGAAGTTGTTTAAACAAATAAAATTAGTTACGTGATAAAAATCGTTTAATTGTTTTCACGTAAAATTTGGGCCAGAGGTGATTAAATTTGAAAAATTAAAAAAACAAACTGTTTTGTTACAAATCCAAAAATGTTTGTAGCTATTTTTTATGTAAAATTTTTTTATTTTTATATAAAGGTTTTTTAAACTGGGAATAAAACCCGGTTAATTTTCGTTTTACCGTTTTCGAATCGATTATGATCAGTATGTAACTTTTCGAACCGACTCATATTTAGAACTTTTATTAAAATAGAATCTGTTTAGCAGGTATGTGATGAAAATGGAATCGATGTCAAAACTATCGTTTTCAAAGGGTGTGTGTGATAAATTTTAAAATTTCAAAAGTTACTAAAAAGGTAAAAATTCAAATTTTAAAAAACAAAATCAAATTAAAAAACACAGTTTCTTTAATAATTATAATATAGAATAATCTTAAGAACTTCCTTTGGTATATATTTATTAAAAAATTATAATAAAAAACTTATTAAAATGAATTTTTAAATTTTTTATTTCTATTGCGTTTAAAAAAATTTTCTTTTAAACATCGTGTCTTATTTGCTTTAAATTTGTCTCTACATTTTGATTAAGAATCGAATCGAAATACAAACAACGTTTCATCTTATTTTCACTTTTTACATTCGACATAAGAACAATCGCTTAATTGACGTTACATGAGGTTTAATATTGAGAAACTTTACGAAAAAGTGATTTATTTTTGATGCAAACTCGAATAATTTTCCATATGTACTGGAAAATAAATCGACAAATCCGTTTATCAAAGAAAAGTCGGTGCTGTTTTCACAACTAGCCCAAGGTCTATTTACCCAACACGTAGAATATTTTACCTCTCTTTTTTATATTGGGAGTTAAATAGAATTTTTTTAAATTTTGTTGGATCAATTATTTTTAGGTTTTTATTTTGGCTCATTTTTTGGTGATTGCTTGTCGCCTATATTCATATTTCTTACCAAAAAAAGTTGTTGTTGTATATTTTGTTCTCACTCATCAAGTGGTAGGCGACAAGCAATCACCATACCATAGTTCCTAATAAACTGTGAGTTAAACAGATGATATTTACATCCAACATTAATCACCGATCAAAAAGTGCTGATGATGAAAACCATAGCTGGTTTCGATAAATGCATTCACTCGGCTAGTGTCGGCAAAAAACTTACTCTTCTAATTATTATTCATTTATTTATCACAAAAACAAACAAAAAATAAATTTCTTAGAAATTTAATAAATGAACTTGAGCCAAAATAAAAAAAAACTAAAAATAATTGTCTTATAACAAAAAAAAGTTCGTCAAAAAACTCTAATTTTTTGGATCTTTATATTTTATGGCAGTGTGTTTTAAAAATAAAAGCAGTTAAGGGACCGATGTCATTATTCATTTTAATATGGGTACATTTTTAACATTTTTCATTGTTAATTTAACAATGTTAACATTTTTCATTGTTACTAGATTTTTAACAAATGTTTGTTCTCCTTAAGGACTTCCAGAATCTCATACACTTTTGCAAAAAAATACTCTAAACTGTTTCAATTTCGTCAACTTGACGGCCAGCAAATTCGCCAAAACTCGATACTTAACGGCCTGAAAACGCTGTTTAAATTAGACACAATCAGTCTGCGTTCTTAAGAAGAACATTATATGGTTTTTTTATACAAAAATTCTAATTATGTTTTAATTATAAATGTCAAAATAAACCGACGTCATTTGCGAAAGTAATGCTGCCCATGTTCTAATAGAATAATTTTTTTAATTTAAAATATTAAAAATCAAAACCCAGTATTTATACAAAAAGTTTGCTTTAATAATTTTAATCTTGATTCTTAAAGCGTAAAACGCCAATTTACACATGTACACGAACTTTGCCTTAATGATAAATATGTATTTGGATTTTTGCTTATTTATGTACAGAAAAACACAATAACACCTTTAGGTTCCATCAAAAAAGAATATAAAATCAATGATTTTTTTTTACAATTTTAATAAAATGACTAAAACTTTTACATTTTATTTAAATAATATTTGTTTGTTTTCTTTTTCTGTTGGCCAATTTCTTATGAGTTGGATAAATTTTCTTGCCGTTTTCTTAATTAAAATATCGTATTTTATATTATGTTTGTATGTTTGTATGTATATAGATATATGTATGTAAGTGTTTGTATGTTGAATACATTTATAATACATACATATAATATTGAATAACTATAATATTAACATAAAAAAAATTACATAATTTATAACAAATATATAATTCAGCTTTTATTTGTTTTAGGGGTGTTTTTTTCCACCAACTTTTATCGCTATTATTATTACAGAATACAGAGACTTAAGCTTAAAAAATTTAAAATTAGTTTAATTAATTATTTATACAATCTATTAAATTAAAAACACTTTTATTTCAAAAGCCAATTATAAAAATTCTTATCTAAAATAAAAAAAAAAAACTGTTAAGGATTTTTAATTAAAATTTGGAAAAAAATTTTTTTAGGCCACAAAAGTTATATAAGAATTTCAAATTGGAGGAGCTACATTTTTGTGGCGAGAAAAGAAAAAACAACAATTTACAAAAGAAAAGAGTTAAATATATTAAAAAAAAGAAAATAAATTAAAACATAAAATAAAATGAGATAAAATTAAAAAGTAAAAATTAAAAATGAATTAAATTCTTATGGTTTAAAGAAATTTATTAAAAAAATTTTATACTAAATTTAGTATTTTTAAGGTTTTGATGTTTTTAATGTTTTTTTTTTTGTTTTTTAAACTTATGTTGTTGTTTTTGCAAATTTTCTTTTATAAAGTTTAGTTTATAATAAGTTTAGCTTATTTTGTTAATGTTAAACTTACAACGCATTCGGCACTTTTTACTTGGAAAATTCTAAATTCATTTTGTTGGAGAGCTTTTAGTTTTAGTTTTTCAATAATAAAATGTATAGGAAATTTTTTAAATAACAAATACACGAAAGCGATGTGAATTCTATTTATGTTTTTTTTTAATTTAAACCAATTTCTCGGTTTTAAATAAATCACAATAATTTTAATTAGTAATAAGGAGTATAAGAGCAAATTTTTTTAACAAACAAAAACCTAGAAAATAATTTAAAATATTTTTTTTTAATTTAAAAGTTTGATTTTTTCTATTATTAAACGCATAGAAAAAATAAAGTTAACAGCATTAAATTGTTGACATAAAAGTGTGTGAACTTCACATTACGGTGTTTTTTTTTTGTGGTGGACAACTGCGATTTAAAACCGCAACCATATGCATTAACTTATGTAGTTCTAAAGAGCCAAAAAATATTATGTACTATCTTTAATTTTGTTAAAAAACTAAAAACGTTTACGTACTTTTTCAACTCAAAATATGTACGAAACTATAAATTTTCCTAAACGCTAAGATTTTTTCATTTTGTCAGGGTTGTATTTCTTTTTGATTTAAAGCAAAAACAAAATGGAAAAAGGAAAATATTTTCTATTGGAATTTGTTGATAATCAGACCTGCGCTCAGAAGAAATCTTATGAAACTTCTAAAAAGATGGAAATAGCTTGTTGTTTTCAGTGGGTACTTTTTCTTTTCAAGCAAACAATATTGCCATTAAAAAAGTAGTTACGATTTTTTGTGTAAGAGTTGCCAGTGCGGGTGGGGCAAAATTATTGCAATTGTGCAAAACATTAAGGATGCGGGAAGGATTTAACAGTTAAATAAGTATCAACCTGTTTAAGAACATATAGTATTTTTTATCCAGGTAATTGCGCAAACGAAGTCGCAGGCAGATACTAGTTTTTATTAAATTTTGAAGTTTTTTTTTTGTAGAAACTTTTGATAAATTTTCCATATTTTTCCGAAAAAAAAATTCCATAAGTTCTAACCCCCATATTTATAAAAAAAAATTTAAACTTATTGAAGGTTTATTGAACAAATTTTGTATAAAAATTTCGTTCAATAAACCTTCTATAAACTTAAAAATTGTTTATAAATATGGTGGTAAATGTTTTCTTAGATTTCATTATTTTTAAATTTAAACAAATTTTTTTCACATTTAACCTATTAAAAAAATATTCGAATTATTTGTTTTTTTTTATTAATATTGGTTAAAACATTTAAAAATTGTTTTTTTTTAAATTTGAAAATTTTTTTTTTACATTGGAAAAAATAATTTGTGTATAAAAAGTTCTCCATTAAAAAAATCAATTAGTTGTTTCTCTATTTGTAAAAAAAAAATAACTTAATATTTTGTGTGAAAATTTTCCAATAGCTTTTTAATTGATAATGAAAAACCTTGAACACATTTTTGATTTTACAAACAAGAAAATCTTATTAGTCTTCTCTGCCTATTACATTTTGGAATATTTATAAATCCTATAAGTAAAGGTCATCGTTAAAATAGGAGGAAAAAACTTAATGGAATGTGTGGGCAAAGAAGAAAAAGTCCAAACTTGAAAAAATTAAACATTTCCGTTTGCTTAAAGTGGTGCACGAGGACGGGTTTTAAAAAGGCCTTTTCTCACTAAATTTTACAAATAAAATGCAGAAACAAAATAATTATCGGATCTTAAAAAAAAAAATCTTAAAGAAAACTTGATTTTTTATATTTAAAGAAAAAAAAAAACAGACCATCTACTACAAATTTTTCACTGACTTTGTTATCAGAAACTGTCCTTTAAATCTCTATGACGTTTAGTATTTTTTTTTGGTGGTTGGTTTAAAACTGTTCTTGCCCGCAAAAGCGAGAAAAAAAATTAAAAATATTAAAAATATCTCTTTGTTTTATTCTCAAGCGCATTACCAAAATCTATTTAAAGTCGTACGATTATCAATATTACTGTTATTATTGTTGTTGGGTGGTAGAGCAGCGACCGCTATACCGCCCTGTGTAGGAGTTTGTATAAAAACCGAATCTGGATTTACATCCATTGCCACGTCGCACTGTTGTCGCAACGATGACGCTGTTGAAGCTGCAGTTGTAGTTGTTTGTACAGCTGCGGGTTCATATATACACTGAAGCGGTGCATCATCGTCTTCGTCCTCTTTAAAAGAACCACTTAAATTCGGATTCAAAACATTATTAGAAGAATGTGAAGCTCTTCTAGAAGAGTTTGTCGTCGTCGTTGTATTATTTATATTAACAGCTGTTGTTGTGTTGGCAGCATGTATGGCAGCCGCATTTAAAGCTGAAGCCTGTAAATCAGCTATAACGTCTTCTAAATAGGGAGGAGCGGCCACACTTATAGTTATGGGTCGCCTAAACCATCTGTATTTTTGAATAAAGTAAAGTTTAAAATTTATATAATAAAATATTGGAAAAATAAAAAAAAAATACCTAAAAACCGGCCAAGACCATATGGAACTATTGAGGGCTTCATTATTTAATTGAGCCTGCAAGTGGGGCGGTAAATTGGGAGAACGATCAAACGGATTTATACGTCGGGCAGGTGAAAGCACTATAAAGAAAGCAATAATTATACAAATTTTCACAAACATATTAAAGCTTTATTTTGTTAAAGCACATTTACATTTCAAAACACGTTTTACGATATGAATTTTATTAATTATTGTTTTGAAACATACAGTAAAAATGGAACCACAAGTAATTGTTATAAAAAAAAACTCGATTTACTTTTATACATCTAAAATTCTTAGCAATGGGCGTGGCTTTCCCCATTTTTTTTTTTGTAATAATGTTGTATCGTAACGTAAACTCTATTTACTTTGTGGCATTGCACACTTTTCTTATTACTAAATTATATTATTAAAAAACTTAATGGAAAAATCGATTGAGTAGAAGGAAGCTAAAATAGAACTGAGATGTATGGATATGCATCTAAAAAATTATTTGAATTAGACCACAAAACAAAATTTTGTTTCTTTCTCTTAAATTAAAATGTTGAATGAAAACATAAAAAAACTAATATTGTCTACTTACTATTTTCATCATCTGATGTAACGTCTCCACCAGAACCAGTTTCGATATTGTTACCACCATTGCCACGGCGAAATGTACCATGACTTGTGTTCGTGGCGGTTGTTGAAATGGTGGAATTCAACGAGCTATTAGTAGACTGCTGTTGTTGTTGTTGTAACAGAGGGGTCGTATCATCGTCCGTATCTGTTATACTATCCAATGAAGACTGTCGATTCCGTTGTGATCGCGTTTCGCCTTTCGTAAAAACCTTACGCTTACAAATGGGGCAATCACGTTTATTTTCTGTTAGCCAAACATCTATGCAATTGCTGTGATAAGCTGGCAAAGAAAAAAAAAATATTATAATAAAATAGAAATCCAGAAAGAGCGCTATATTCGGATGTGCCGAATATTATACACTGACGCCCAATGTTGCAAAGTATAGTACTTACATACACACATACATATGTGTATACATACATACATACATATGTATTATGCATATAATAAAGAGAAAGACATTTTTTTCTATTAGAAATTAGCCTTAAATTTTTGCCCATAAAGAAAATATATAAATTTTTAAATATGCCTTATATAGGAGGTGGGCGTGTCACATTTAAAAAAAAAACCAAATGTGCCAAATTTCAGCATCGTATATGTAAGTATTTATTTGCGTTTAGAATTTTTCAACTACAATTGTAGAATTTTCTACATTTTTAGGAAAATATATTCTAAACAAATACAAAAAAGAAATACAAATGTCCTTTTAAAATTTTATTATTCTACGCCATGAGTTTAGGCGCTTTCTCATTTTGTTCGATGCTAAATTTCAAACGAACATGAACTTTGTTTTGTATTATGATTAGGGTGACCATTAATTTCTGAGCCAAAATCAGTTTGCGTTTTTAGTTTTTAGAGTTTTAATATATATTTTTTTTAATTTAGGAATAACAAAATAAAATTTCGAATTCAAAATACTTACGATGTTTACAAGGTAACACCCTTAACTTGTCACCCTCAGCAAATTCATCAAGACATATAACACAAGTGTCATAGGCAAGATCGCTATTTTTCGTAAACTTTATAATGGGCAGCTTTTTAAGCATTCGCTTAGGCAAGCGATGACGTCTCAAACGTCTTTCCTCTCTTATGCATTTGTAAATCATATAACAAATCTAAATTGAACGAACAAGAGTAATAGAATTAAAATTAGAAAACTATTTTCGATTCCAATTGAGAACAAACCATTATCAGAAAACATAAACCAATTAAAATTGAAAATGGTAAAATTAATTGTGTGTTTATATTAAACGGCAGCTCATCATTAATGACTAAAACTATTTCATTCGTAAAGAATGCTTTTAAATTAATACCCGTTGTGCGGCCCACAAAAACGGATGGTATTAAAATGCCGCTCGAATTTTGTGCTGACATGTGTTCTAAAGAAACAAACCAAAAAATTTTTACAATTTAAACAAAAATTATTATGTATTTTTTAAGATTAAGTGCCAACCTAGATCATCACTTTCATTATTGTAGATGATAGCAGCATCAAAACGAGCTGCCTGCGCATTGCGTACCTTCAATTCAAATGTGCAGTCAACGCCGCCTCTGTAAAAATGAAATAATAATAAAATTAAAAGAAAAATAATTAAATATCCACATATCGTACAAAGAATTTTATCTTCTATACATTAGCAATTAATCCACTGCATCTTTAACGCATCTTTCAATATTTAATTTCTACTTATGTAGCTGTTTTAATTTTTCCATAACATAGATAAATACATGGTGGCCCAAAATTAACGAAGGGGTTTGAATTCGTTATAAATTTTTATTTAAGAAATAATTATTAAATTTGTATACCCTTTACCTTAGGTGATAAGGGTATATATAAGTTTGTCATTTCGTTTGTAATTTCTACAATATTCATTTCCGACTCCATAAAGTATATATATTTTGAATCCTTATAGATAGGGAAGTCGATTTGGCCATGTCCGTCTGTCCGTCTGTCAGTCTGTTGAAATCAACTTTCCTCAGCCCCCCGATATCGTACGGACGCGTTATTGGTATCAAACGATCAGAAATTAGACATGCCTTTTGAGAAATAAATTTGTTTCGAGATATAAGCAAAAAAAATTTGTTTTCGAGATATCGGCAAAAAATTTTTTTTTTTACGGAAATACACGTAGTGAAGGGTATAAAAGATTTGGCACCGCCAAATATAGCGCTCTTACTTGTTTTTTTTAATACAGAATATAAATGGGGATTATTTTTAGTTTAGTTATGAAAAATAATATTTCGCAAGTGGTGGCCATTTTCTGCTTCACAAATTCGTGCTCTTTCCAACACATTGCCCATAATCTTTCGCAAAACTTCAGGTGTTATGTTGTTTATTTCGTCGCGTATATTGCTTTTTACTTGCAGACTGTTTTCTTTGGGGTTATTTGAAAGAAAAAGTCCACATTAATAAGCCTAGAACCATCCAGCAATTAAAAAGCAATATACGCGACGAAATAAACAACATAACACCTGGGCCACACTGTATAAAATAACTTTAATTTTTTTCGAAATATTTTATTTAAAAAATATTTAAAGTCAGTCCTTCTTTGTTCAATATTTACCTCCATTATTCTTTTAAGTTCCGTTTTAAATTAAGATCTTGTCATGCTTGCTTATCTTATCTCAAACAATTTTGAGAAAATATTAATAAGATTTTTGTGCTTATTTTGGCTTAACTAAGGTTTATAGTTATTTAGAAAGTTTTATGTATCTTAATTCACTATAAAAACAATTTTTAATACTCATGTTCACATAATTTTTTTTGTTTTTTTTTAATTATTTTAAATTTTGAGCAATATTTCACTGCTGTCATTAATGCTGTTGCCAAAAATATCTATGTACTTAAGTTTTTTTAATTTAGATTATAGATATATAGAAATACTACTTAAACCGGCTTCACACTATTATGAAATATCAAAAAATACGTATAAAGTTTGACAGTCGTATGGCACTCATAATTCTTTGAAATTTTTTAACATAAGGTCTCCACGTGATATAATATGTGAGAAAACTTCGGCAGCGTGACGGAACTAAAACTTTTAATATTTACCTTCATATCATACAATAGAAACACGTATCTTATAAAATTTCACAATTTACGCACCAACACAAAATAAAGATAATTTTTTATTTTGATTTTTTAGGTATTTTATACAATATTCTATTAAAATAGTATTTAAAATTAACAAAATAGCAAAATAAGAAACAAATTTTGAAAAAAATAGTTCTTTTCATATAATTTAGAAAGTTTACATGCACTCATACAAATACACTTTACTGTATGTGTTTTTTTCAAAAATTCATTTCGTGAAATAGTTTTGATAAGATTTCTCATGAAAACCATTTCATGATAATGCTTATGATATTAATTTGCCGTTCACACGTAAAATACCAATCCCTGCAATCAAACTTAAAGTTTGTTGATATGAAAATTTCATATCTCATCTCACGTGGAGACTGTATGTTAAACACGTATGACTTTCCTTTGTATCAGGGTTGTGTTTCTTTTCATTTGATTTCAAATAGGATAGTTCAGACACGAAATGTAAAAAGAAAATTTTCTATCTGATTTTTTGACAATCAGAAAAAAAACTAGTAAGAGCGTTATATTCGGCTATACCG
>NDXZ01008402.1:275-15306 GCA_003055125.1 Paykullia maculata | reverse complement strand
AAGCCATTTTAAATCACTCAGCATAAATGTTACTGAAGCATATCTGCTTAGCTTTAATATTGCACGCATTGCCTTATTTTGTAAATTCTGTAGTAGTCTGGTTATTTGTGTATCTGTACAGCATGTGTATAAAACTGTTGATCCATACTCGAAATGTGATTTAATAATTGTATTGTATATGTATGTTTATTGCCGTGATTTTAGACAAGCTGTTTCTTATTCGTTTAAAAAATCCGGTTTTTTCCCGATTTTTTTACATATGTATTCAATGTGGTCAATAATAAAACCCAGATATTTAATAGTGTTAACTTTTTCTATTGTTATATTATTTATTTTTAATGTTATATTTGAATTCATATTTATCTCCATTAATTTGGTTTTACTTTCGTTTAATTTTAACAAAATGTGAAGTAAAGTTTCGATAAATTAAACATATTGGACACATTTGGTTTCTATCAGAACAACGATCCAAGGCATACTTCACACGCTAGGAAAATGTGGCTCATTCATAATTGTCCAAAATTTACCGTAAACACCGGCACAGTCCTTGGATCTCAACATTATACAGCTTGTTGGGTAAGAACTTGCTCGTAAGCTCTATAGATTCACTTTTAACACAGGGAATAAGACGTGAGTGGAACAACATAATTCCAGAATTTTGCGCCAATCTCGATGCCCCGACACTTAGAAGCAGTGATAAAAGCAAAATGTTTTGTTCCCAAGCACTAAAACTGTTTCTTATTTTTAAAATAAATATATTTTTTTTTTGTTAATTTTAAGAATTTTACCCCATTTATTTAAAAACTATTTATAGAGTGACGAAAGATTTATAAAACAGTTTTTGTATCTTCTAAACCTTTAATAAAGTCATAAATTGTTTATGAATATTGGCTTTAGTATTTAAGATATCTATGTATGTATGTATGTATGTATAATAAAATAACATAATATTATTCTACGATCTTTTGTGCAGCATACTTGATACTTAAATAAACCACAAGAAAATCTTATTTTGAATTACCTAAACCGTTGATACAATTACAACAGCAATTAAACCATTTCGAATTTTTAATAAATTTGTTCATTAGAAAAGTAGAAAATAGTTGTTGTAGTAAATTTCGTTCTCACTCATCAAGTGGTAGGAAATACGAATATGAATATCGGCGACAAGCAATCACCATACCCTATTTCCTAATAAACTGTAAGTTAAATAGATGATATTTACAGCCAACACTAATACCGATCAAAGAGGGCTGATGATAAAACCGTAGCTGGTTTCGAAAATGCATTCCACTCGGCTAGTTTAGGCAAAACTTACTTTTCAATTATTATTCATTTATTATCACTAAAAAAAACAAAAATTAAATTTCTTAGAAATTTAAAAAAATTTAACTTAAGCCAGAATAAAATTAAAAATAATTGTCGTAAAACAAATAAAAAGTTCGTCAAAAAAACATTTGTAAAAAAAAAATTCTATTAAAATTGAAATTTTAAGGTGAATAGTAAGGTTTAGGTAGGTTATGTTATAGGTTAAAGGACATGTAGTAGACCATTAAGGAGGACCTAATACTTTACCCAAACACAGATAAGTACTTTGTGATAGTCCTTAAAGGAAGAAAAATATATGCAAGGAAGAAGTTATTTAAGATAATGATAATAAAGTCAAGAATAGAGGTAGTAGAGAGGTATGTGACGATTATTTTCTAAAGTTTCACGTTCCGGCAGTTTCTAGTAAGTTTTAATAGGTCAATGGTTCAAGACCCATTATTAGGTGAATAATCTTAAAAAAACATCGTGTTTTTTGTAGACGTTAAGTATACATTTTGTAGTCGTTTTTTAATATATACAAATTGAAAATGACTAGAAATCAAACTTAATGATTAAAAATTATTTTAAAACAATGGATTACAATCAAACTACATTCACTAGTTTAAATAAATCTTTTATAGAAAAACCACTAAAAATAAACATATATTTAAATGTATAAACAGTTTTAGTTAAATAAAAACTCATAATAACTCAATTTAATGAGTCATCCGATTGGCAAAAATACACTTTATTGTAAACCACATTTGTTGCAAATATTTTAAAACAAGCGTCGAAATTTTTTTAAAGGTGTGCTTACAATTTATAAATGAGTATGTATGTACATACATAAATATTCATATCGCACATATTGTTTTGACTCATCGGCCATTAAAAATGAAATTTTAGTTGGGTGTGGATTATAATCATCTTTCTGATTCCGAAACTCGTTTCGAGATATTTTAAATTAATTATAATATATCAAGCATCGACTTTGCTCTTTAGTTAAAACAGGACCAAAGGTAGTACACAATTATGAAACTCGATATATTTTATTAAAGTTTCCTTCATTAAAATATGTTCGAAATTGTAAAGTTCAAACTTTAAATTCTTTGACATTTTTTCAATATTGTATTGTTACTTAAACTATCATAAAAAAGAACTCAGATTTATAAGTTTGTATGGATATGCAACTAAGAAAGCAAAATCGAAAAAACCAAGTTTAATGTAGGTTTTATAAATTCATAACTTCCTTTGAAACCTAACATTTTAACAAAAATCAAATAATTTAAATTAAAATAATATAATAGTAAAAAAAATAATTTTTTTTTACAAATATAATAATAATAATAAATAGTAAAAAAAAATCTAAATAAAACTTAAAAAAAAAAATGAAAAATGATTGAACTTCAAAAAAAAAAACTTTTTTGCCCTTATCTCGTTAATTGACAGATTGGTAATTTTCAATAGGAAGAATCTCTGGGAAATTTCTGATAGTTTGATACCAGTAACGTGTCGTAGGACATCGACTGACTGACAGACGGCTAAATCGACATCCCTATCTATAAGGATTCAGAATATACATACATACATATGAATACTTTATGGGGTCGCAAAGGAATCACAAACTTATATAAACCCTTGCCACCTGTGGTGAAGGGTATAAAAAAACAATACAAAAATATAGTTTGCGCCAGGAATGCGAGATCCTAAATTTATATACTTGATTTACTATCGACCATGTTTAAACTCTTAAAGTATATGTATCAGAATATGTACCTTATAGGTACATATATGTCATTATTTAAAAGGGCCGACTATAGTTAATATCCAAAAAAATTTATTTTATTACCATTTTTTTTATAATTGCAGTCTCCAATAAAAACTAGAAAAAAAAACAAAAAGCTTATGATGTTTAAATAACGAGAGCACTAGGCGGCTAAAAGATTTGACAAGTACTTTTTTTTTAACTCGACTATTCAAACTTTGTTAATCTTGCTTGGCCCAAAACTCTTTATAAAGGAATATTTGTAATACATAATACCTTTGGAATCCCTAGACATAAATATTTGGAAGTATACAGCTGAATAAATAATCAGTTATATTTTTGTTGGCGAAAAGAATGTATGTATGTATATATTACATACTTACATACTTACGTCTAAAAATACTTAACATTTTTCTTAAAAATATACGAATTCTAAAAAGAAAAAAAACAAGATAAAAAATCAGAAACTTACCCTTTTTTTAAATCGAGAGCAAAATTAAAATATTACCCAATGAGTTTTGTGAACAGTTTGACGTTTGTCTTGAGATTTTCTCCTACAAAAATACAAAAAAAAAAAAAAACTAAATACAAATTATTGCTTTAAAACTTAAATTAATTTAATTACTTTTATTAAATTTGACCCGAAAATTTTGCACCACTTCTTGAATTAACAAAAAACTTAAATAAAATGGAGCGTGACTTGCTGCTTAATTACATACAAGCAAAACTGCTGACAACTAAGAAATTGAAAAAGAAAACGGTAAAATTCCAAATTTTATTACATGCTTTGACGGGAATAAAAAGTTTAAATATGAAAATTACATCTATCCAATATTTATTTCTCTTATGGCATCTTGCATGTAAAATTCAAAGAGATTTTTCTTATTTAATTTAGAAATCGCTTTTTCTCTTTTTCTTTATAGGTAGGTAGGTGTATGAGTTAAATCAAGAAATAATCACATATAATCGGAAATAATTTGCGTATTTTTCTTGGCTTCCTTAAGATTTAAAAAAAAAAATTGTATTTTTTCTTTTTTATTTATTTGAAATTATGTACTATTAACATCAAACGAAGGACTGATTGATACCTTTTGAAAGAAGAAAAATGCATAGCCATCTTATAAAAATAGACATACAGTGTACTTGCGATAACTCAAACACTGTGTGAAATAAATATTTGTTTAATTTAAACACTGTTTACTATTAGAGTTTTGATATGTTTTTAAGGCCTTATTATTTGCAAATAAAAATAATTTGTAAATATGTACATACATACTTAACTCAACGTTTAATCGCAGATTGCAGTGATGCCGAATAATAAAAAATACTGTGTCGAAAATGATTTATTGTTTATGAATTCAATTTAAGTATGGAATTATAAAATCTTATTATAATTTAAAACATTTGATAATATAAAAAGTACATAATTAAGAATTACGCCTTACTTTATTGCTGCCGATCGCTTTATTTGGAATATAGAGCCCTCCCTATATGCATATAAAATTTTTGAACAAATGAGCAAAACACAGGTGACCGTAAACTATATTTTCTATTGGTAAAATTATATTGCCATAAAGCCTTATATTATTAATTTCAGCATCGCATCGTATTTTTTTATTTTGAAGGGTTTTTATTTTAAATAAGCCGAAGGAAATCATGTACACGGCAATTTTTAAAGATTTTTATCTATACCTATATCTAGGGGAGTGTTATGTTTTACAATGAAACGAATTCTAGGAGTTTATATATTTTTTGTTACCAATTTGGATAATTTTTTTTTTCAATTCAAGTACATATAACATATATTAATTGGCCTATTCCTAGACCAATTAATATGTATTACAAACCAATGTTCTGAATATTAATATAGTTTATACAAAAATAAAGTATTTCATTCTTTTTGGCCCTCCTGCTAAACATTTTCGTGACGTCAGAGGCACATGCGCATGTTGCTTTTTACATTTCGTGTACTACAGACTTAAGAATACGTATTCGGTAATTTTTGGAAATTCAAACGTACATCTATATGTATAAAAGTGAAACTCTGTCTGTCTGTCTGTGTGTGTGTGTGTGTTAGCTATAGACTCCGAAACCGTAAAGCCGATCGGACTCAAACTTTGGCAAGTTGTTGTACACATTCCAGGGAGTGTTTATGGGTGGTAATTTTTTTTAAGTGGGCGGGGCTACGCCCTTCTGCATATACATAAAAATATTTATTCATTTTTCAGCTACTTGTACTTGACCGATTTTTCTGAAACTTGGCACACATATTGAACTCTCATGATTATACAATTTCATGATTTGAAAAGTGGGCAGTGCCACGCCCATTAAAAATAAGTTATCAATTCTAGCTACTTTCACTAGATCGATTTTTCTGAAACTTTTCACACATATTGAGCTGTCATGACTATATAATTTTGTGATTAGAAAAGTGGGTAGGGCCACGCCAATAAAAAAAAAAGTTATAATTTTCAATTAAAATTCAGAATGCATTTTTATTCATTAAGTATAGGAATAAAAACTGGAGCTGAAAAATACAAAAAGGGGAAAAACGGGAAAATAGTGTTAATTAATAAAAAAAAAACTGGTCCGATTTGAATATGTACCTACGTGGTTAAAAAAAGGGAAACGTTGAATAATCAGTTTAGGGTAGCGAACCAGACTGGGTCTAAGCTAGTTAAATATCAATAAATACACCATAACCGAGTACATTTACAAATAAAGTTGTGAAATATTTGTTTACCAAAACTATTTTATTTTTTTGTGATAATGATCTTAACTATAGGTAACTATCTTCATAACGTCATTATCTTTAGTACAATTGTATTATCTCATTTTATTTTAAAAATACCTTATAGATCCTTGATGTGAGAGGATTTTTTTAATATATGCCTTAGGTTTTACCTTGTTTTTGGTAAAAAGTTTAAGACTATCTCATCATGGCTATTTTTTCAACTCTTTCTCCCAAGCTGCTGTAGGTATTTTGCATGTGTAAGCACTTGAACAACTTGTTGTAAGATATTCTACTATTCTACCTACTTACATTAATTAAATTTTATATTTCAAATGGTTAAAAAAAAATTCAAACAGTTTGTTTCCCTTTTTCCATACTTAACGATAAACAATTTGCAAATGCGAAAAATGCCGGTTTCTAATAGTTTACGTTTTCGCGAGTGCACTGTTTTTATTTTAATAGTCTTGCAGAAGTTGATTTAAAAAAGTTTCAAAGTCAAGAAAAAAATTGGTTTTCTTCTACTAAAAGGTGTGAAACAATTTTTTGCAATATTTTTTACAAACAATAATATCATAACACCTATTAAGTTAATGTATATTTTAATTTTAGTTGCAAATATGTTCAAAAGTTGGAATTAAATATTAAGGCTCTTGTTCTGTGTCTGTAACGTGCACGCTTTCATCATATTTCTATAAAATATTTAATCAAATAAATAAACTTTATACCAGATTATTATAAAATACTATTTTCAACTTCTATACAACTTTTGCAAAAAGAAAAAATATTTAAAAAAAAAAACAAAAACAGACACAAAACACCCACCATTTTGCTCCTATGATTTGTGCTTGATAATATTCAGGTTAATTAAATTTAGACATTTAATGTATGCAAAAGCACACACTCCACCTCATATCGGTCTATGACTTTTTCTACATACATAAGCAGTTCCTTACGTTACTATTATTCATTATTTTCTGGTTATCTTTATACAACTGCAGGTGAGAAGGTAACTAATAAAACTTACAAAAAAAAACTGATTATTTTCTAGGCAACAAGTGTTATTATCTCGCCTCTTTGAACTTTTACAATTTTTGTTTATATTCGTATTGTGTTTAAAGTAAGTATTATTTTTACTTTTTTCAATAAATGTCACTTTTAAAATGCAAATATATCAATGTTGGCAGTTTACTAATAAAACAATTTTTTTTTCAAATTAGCACAAAATCAAAACCAAATACGTTCTAGAAGTACGCACAAGCACTACACTCAAGGAAATAAATGATAACAGCATGGTGCATTTAGAAGGTTAAGAAAAAACGTATTTTGGAAGTATTAAGAGAGCTATACACGATCAAAATGCTTGACCAGCATTGTGGTGGGTGATCTAGTGAAAATGTTTTTACACTGACGATGCTACAAGCAAAATCAATATAATTTGATTAGCTAAGTGTATGGCATTAATTTGTCATGCACGTACATACATACATACTTTTTTATATGATTTAAACTAACGGTTGTGTTAAGTTGCCGGATAATTAAAGAGAATATTATTTGATGTTATATGTTGTTACAAAATTATGCATACATTTTTAATTTTAAGAACACTTTAGATAATTTGTTTTATATAAAAAATTTTTCCATAAAAAAAAAAGTTAAATTAAAATTGAGGAAATATAACTCTAGAAAAGTTTTTAAAATAAATACATAAATATGTTCCTTTCACTCCTCGAAAAAGCAGAGGGACATAATTAGCCCTAAAGATTTTAATCTCTGGTAAATTTTTAATTTGTACATATATGTATGTCCATGCATTTAATCTGCAAATTCAAGGTGCTCTGTGTTAGAAGACTGTGTTTTCTGGAGTGCAGTTTTACTATATCGCCGGGCATTTATAATTTTGATTGGTTGTAAACAGAAAAATCATAAGAAACATTAAGAAACTTTGACACTCGTTCAACACTTCGACACATTCAGCTAATTGGATACGATTACATTATGAATATGTCTTGCCGTCAGACATCATTAGATTAGGAATGCATTTTGGTTGTTTACTTTGTATCACATACTGTGATTTGTTAAATACATACTAGCATGATACAATTACTTATTGTATCATGCATACTAGTATATCAAAGGTGTACACTACTGTTTTAGCATACGGATGGATTCATTTTCTATCATATATAACGTACGTAGAGGGGTATCGTATAAATGCCCCTAAATGAAGTTTATTTGACAGTTTTAAAAGAAAAATGATTTTTTGAAGAGATGGGCTTACCTTGCTTAATAGCTTTGGTACTGGCTAAGGTTCTCGACAAGGCGCATAAATACCAGGTGGTGTCGAAAAACCAGCTGATCTACTTTTTTCATGCATAATTACGAGTTTTATCTGTCAAAAGTTGTTTATGTTTATCTCTTTTAGCTCCCGCAAAAAACTAAAACAACAAAAATTTGCCTTGACTCACTTGACATCTCAACAACGAAAAAACAACAAAGTTTTACTTGTTGTAATCTCAACGCCACCTAATGTTGATGCACCTTGGTACTCGTCAAATAGAATCGGTATCATGGTACAAACAACCAGGTAGCCTCATTGCTACAACAAATACAAATAAAAAAACAACATGTTATTTGTTTTTGTATACAAATTTAAATTGTCAAAGAGCAGGGACGGAATGTTTTAATTGCTACTTTATCAAATATATTTTAAAAGAGTACAAGACAACAAGACTATAAACATTGGTATACCATATCATCTATTGACAACCAAAAATATTCTTGTACTACATATATACTTATATGCATAAAACTTTATGGTTTTACAATAAAACATTTTATATAAAAATTAAAACAAACTAAAAATACGAACAATTAAACACATCCATCCCCGGCTTGTATATGTTTTTTCTAAAAGTTAAAATACCATGATTTATGCAAAGAAAGGCCGTTTTAAACCTTTAAAAACTTCTTTTACCAATTATTTATTTATGTATTCTAAGTTTTAAGGAAAATAGTTGTTGTAGAAGCTTTTAAATTGTTATAAATTAACATTTTTTATAAACAACCCCTTTATTACAATAATTTTAATTTTAATCGTATTAATTTGTAATTAAAAACAAAAGTTATGACAATTGCGATTTTTCAACATTTTTTAGCTGATAATCAGCTGGGACAATAGGACTACCTTGTTTATTATATTATGATCGGTATTATGCGCAAACTGAGTTTTCGTATGATAAGAAAGCACAAGTGGAAAATAATAGTTGGATTTTTTTTAGTTTTAGCCATCAATTCGCTTTATCGAAAGGTAACAATGTAAACATTGCAAGTTTAGTTAGTAATTTTACTCTAATAGATTTTTTTACAGATCGCATTTAATCCAGTTCAAAATGTCAATGCTTGCGAGCATATTGATGTTGTGTACACATGGGTAAATGGTTCAGATCCGATATTTCTAAACTCTATTAAGAAATACGACCCAAGTTTTGATTTAGCAAGGTTCGATGATAAAAATGAGCTGAAATACTCTCTTCGTTCTGTGGAACAATATGCACCTTGGGTTAGACATATTTACATAGTGACAAACGGTCAGATTCCAAAATGGTTGGACTTGACAAACGAGCGTATAACAATAGTACCCCATGAAGTTTTAGCGCCAAATGCTCAATGGCTACCAACATTTTCAAGTGCTGCCATAGAGACATTTATACATCGTATACCAAATCTTTCTAAAAGATTTTTATACCTAAATGATGATATATTTTTGGGTACGCATTTGTACCCTGAAGATTTGTATACCGATTCTGAAGGGGTGAGGGTTTATCAGGCATGGATAGTTCCTGATTGTGCTGAGGACTGTCCGTGGACATACATTGGGGATGGCGCCTGTGATCGTCATTGTAATTTGGAGGAGTGCCAGTACGATGGTGGCGATTGCTCTGATGAATTAATCGAAAATATAGATGACAATAAGAGTAAAGAATATTATCACCTTAGTAATGTGAATAAAAGATTTCCAACAAAACTTAAGAAAATTAATAACCTAATCCAATTCAAATATGACAATCAAAATATCAGTTTTAAAAATATACTATTACAAAATAAAAATTTAACTTCCGCCAGGGATTTAAAAAAGATTGTTGACGATTTCAATAAAAACCAGAAAACTAAAATTGGTACCAAACAACAAGCTGAATCCATACAACAAGTAAAGCCGACTATAAGGAAAGCGACAAAAACAACCTTATTAAAAGATGTTTATTCACAATCCCTTATTCACACCAATATGTTCTTGAATCGACAGTATGGCTTCAAAGCTCGTAATGTACTAGGTCACGTAGGATTTTTTTTGGAAAAGTCTATTATAGATTCTATGCAAGAAAAGTTTAAAGAGGAAATTTCTGCCACAGCCAAAAAACGTTTTCGGGCACCAGACGACCTGCAATACGCTTTTGCCTACTTCTCATTTTTAATGGAGGAAACAAAGAGAGCTAGTGTTGGAGAAATCTTTGATGAATTCGATACGGACCATTCAATGACATGGTCTGATCGCGAAATACGCACATTTTTGGCAAAAACTTTTCAGTTGCCCCTGGAGTTGTCTGCTGTAAGATTTTTTGAAGATGTTATACATAATTGTAGTCGCCTATATAAATTCGATAATTCTGTTGGCATTAAATATGGCACGGTTATTTACGAACGCTATGAGGACTCTAATTTAGTAAGTACATATACTTAGGTATTTCGAATATAACTAAAGTTGCAATTAATAAAAAAAAAAACATTTTCAGCCAACTGTTACCCGAGGATTGGTAGAAAATTGTTCTCCTTTAGCTGATGCTCTAGAAGATAACTTTGGCTTAAGAAAAAAGCACAAGTACCATATAAATCCAAAACATAATGTGCATAATAATTTTATGATGCTTACTTCTAATGTTACGGATGTGGTAAATGCGTTAGATAAAATACGTAAAAACCCCAGGTATAAATTTAATGATTTCTAAATAATTTATCATATATACATATGTTCTTAATAAGTAATGCAATTTTTCTTTTATTTCAGAAAGTTTAATTGTATTAATGACAATCTAGATTCAAAACTATCAGAAGAAAACGAGCTGATTCGCTATCTTTTAGAAGACTTTTATTTATCCCTATTTCCACTTCGTAGTCAATTTGAGTTATTGCCAGAATACCGTAATCGTTTTGATAATTGGAATGATTACTTAAAATGGCGAAGACAACAAGATGCTATTTTTCTTATAATTTATGCGTCAAGTATTTTTATTTTACTGTATATTTTACGATCAATTTGTGTTCATAAAATATCTATAAAATATCGAGCTATTTTGGTTATAAGTTATGGATTAAGTGTATATATATTGATATATTTTTTACCATCAGTCCATAAAACGAAATTCGTCAGTTGTTGCACATAAAAACTATAGTGGAGTTCACACTCCACTTGGTACTTGTTACTCGGTAAATATTTATTTTGTTGAAGAATCAAATTATTTAATGCGGTCTGAACTACACATGTTAATTCCATTTTTAATTATGTACTTCTACATACATACATATGACTGAATGTCATTGAAACTCGCTCAAAAGACTTGTTTAGATTAAATAACTTGCGAATAAAGATATAACAGGCTTTTAATTTCTTTCATTTTAAAATTATTATTTAGTGTAATTTAATGAGTATTTTCGTGACTAGAGTTTGTAACGCTCACATGTTTAATAACGTTCGATTTAATCACGTGAGCGTGCATATGTGCAAATTAATATAATTTTAGTGTATTTGAGATTTTCTTCTTTTTCAATAAAATTATTTATAAAACAAATTGTGGTTGTTTTTGTGAGCCTGATGCATAATTAGTTGTTAAAAAATGTATGTTGTAAATATTTTTTTACTTATATCTCGTTAATTTTTTTTTAAATTTTCCCAAAAGGCAAGACAAATATAATTTTTGTGTAAAAACGGGGTAGTCGTTTTTTTTGCTTATATCTCGGTCAGTTATTAAGCGATTTTACTGATTTTCAATAGAAAGCAGCACGAGGATATTTCTGATAGTTTTTTTTGGGTGCTTATTTATCAAAATAGATCGTATGGGGTTTTACTCTAAACAATTTGTATAAGCAGACTGGCATATTTGACTTCTAACTCCACCGCTTTAATTTAAGGTACAAAAACTACAAAACAGTGTCAACATTAAAATTACATATTATATGTATGTATATTTCAAGTAACATTAAAATACTTATTAATAAGTATTTGTATTTGTATTTTTTATTTTTTTACTTCTTATTTTGTACATTTTGAGGCTGGTTATAGTTTTTATTAATGTTTAATTAAGGCTGTAGTTTTTATAAAGTACAGTAATTTTTTCTTTAGACAAATCCGTCACATCATCATCATCGTCGTCAGAAAAGTCATCGTTTGCACTTGTTGTTATTAGAACATGATGAGATTCTTCATTTTGTCCGGAACCTATTACCAACAATGCTTGAGTTTCCTTTTTGGCCTTGCTTAGCATGGAAATGGTAGGTATTGGTTGCTCAATTAAGTGGGCATTCTGCTTGCGTAATTTGCGGGTTTCTTCAAACTCTCTCGGATGTACTTTTTTGCGATGCGAGTGCATATTTGCATTAGAGTTAAATGTTTTGGGACAATGTGGACATCTGTACAAGACTTCTCCGGTATGCGTTGTCATATGTTCTCTTAACGATATTGGCTTCTTAAATGTTTTTCGACAGACTCCACATTCGTATGAACGTTCCGTACCGTGGACATAGCGTTTATGGCTTAACATAGCACTGCGGCTGGGAGACACTTTGTGGCATATGTCACAATCATGTGGTTGTTTCGATTCCATATGACGCTTTTTATGTTTATTTAAAGCATATTTATCCTTATGCCATGAGCCACATAAATCACACTGTACTTTGGGCATTGTAACACCCTGATGTTCTAACTGATGTCGCTTAAAGGCTGCCGGTCCCCGTATGACTTTGGCGCATATATCACACATTGTGCCATAACTGCAGTGCTGCTTATTGTGCTCATACAACTCTTCTAAAGTGTTAAACCTAATGCAAGAGACTAGAAGATTACTAAAATTGTTGTATATTAATTAAAATATCTTACCTACCTTCTGTTGCAAGATTTGCATGTTGTAGATCGGTCACGATGTGCGAACATTTTATGCTGTTCGAGCAGATATTTTCTAACAAACTTTTTTGAACATACCAAACATTCGTATATTTTATCTTCATCTTTTTGATGTTTAACTAAGAAGTGATTTCGCATTGACTGTCGATCGGCAAACGTGCGATCACATTCTTCACATCTAGAATTTAAAAATTATTTCTTACTTTAAGAAAAATGTAAATTTTAAAATTTTTAAAGTAATACTTAAACATTTATTCATATGTAAGCAAAATTTATCATTTTACAAAACTGCTCATAAATATTTAAAGGACAAACTTTCAAACAATATTTACATTTGTATATTGAAATAATCAAAAATAATTATTAAGAATTTTTGCTAAATAAAAACGTTTGTTCATCATACCTGTAACAATCTGGATCTAAATGCTGACGTATGTGATCCAACAGAAGTGCTCTCTTTAAGAACTTTTTATTACAACATTTCGCATAGCCCTTTTTAATGTTGTGAACCTCGCGCATATGAGCTCTTAAGCCGGCAAAATTTTCTGACTCAGCATTGCAAACTTCACAATGTAGAGTCATGTATTGGGTAATCTGATCATCAATTTCCTTCATTTTTGCCTTGTAAGCGTCTTGTTCTTCTTCAATTTTATTATTCTTCTCTTTCGGTTGCTTTCTGCAGAGTACTGATTTTACTACAATGTCCTCTTTTTTTGGACGTCCTCGCCTTTTTTTTATATCCGTTACGTTACTGGCATAATTTGTTTTAGCAGATTTTTCGTCCTTATGTCTTTTGTTGGAATTTCTAGTTGACCTACGTTTTCCTACTTCATTTAAAGGTGTGTTTTGCACCGAATCTTTTTCGGTTTCCTTACTTTTATTTGTTAATATTTTAGTCATGAAAGCTTCCCCATCAAACGTATCGTCATTGTCGCTATTTTGGTTGTGGCTAGAAGAGTTTTTATTGATCTTGGCATGATTGTTGTAAGTCTCATAACATATGTTATTGCCATCGACATCATTGTCATAATGGTCTCTGCTAAAGTTATGTTGTGATAATATATCATGCGAATCATCTGCACCCAGTGCAATTGCAGCTGCTTTAGCTACTGTTTTACCCGGCTCGTCTAGAGTGTCATCAATCAACATATTAAATGGTACTTCACCAAGTTCAGCAAACTCATCATCTGGCTCTCGTTTGCTAGGCAATGAACTATAATTTATGAGATCACTAACATTTATTGGTGAACGCCGTTTTCCTTTAGCACTTTCAGTTTTTACTATAAACCTTTCGGTCATATGACGATGGACGTGTTCTACCATTTCGTAAAACTCATGAAAATCACAAACTTTAACCCAGCATACTTTGCAGATTGATGTTGAAATTGGATCATCCTTTCGAGGCTGAAATTATTTGTATCCAAAAACAGTTACTATTTACATCCTTATAACAATTTGCACATATGTACTTCAAACCAAAAATGTTTTCCAACAACTTCGGCAACATTTAGCTCCTGTCCATTGCCTTCAAAGATGTTTATGATGTCGTCAAGGTCCTTTAGGCACAATCGACAAATCATTATTTCTTATTAATTGGAAATATACAATTAAAATGTACGTATAAATTTTATAATCAATTGAAATTGTAATAACAATATAAATAAGGGCAATTTTAAGTTTCTTCTTCTTATATTTGTTTATAATCTGTAAAGTAATAGCACATTGTGAAGAAGGTACATTACATGAGTAAATTGTAAATTTCTTTAAATTCATATTGAATTGGACAAAAATGTTGAAAACAGTAAAATCAAATTTCTCAGAAATTTAAAATGAACTTGAGCCGAATAAAATTAAAAATAATTGCTTTACACCAAAAAAGTTCGTAAAAAAAACATTAAAAATTCTAATATACATATTTTTGTATTTTTACTAAGTTCATTGCAAGGCGAATATATATCAGGTGGCCTCAGTTAATCAACTGATTTTTTTTTCGTCACGATAATGTCAAACTCCATACATAAAAAATAATTTTCGCTCTCTTCTTCGTCACGAT